>PVJI01001432.1:0-182029 GCA_004026765.1 Micronycteris hirsuta
TCATCCTCAGTTTCCATGTAATAGTCCAGGAAAACATGTGCCATGTTGCACTGGATCATGGTGAAGTCTGGGAAGGCACAAGTCCCAAGAGAGTGGCCTCTCCATATGTCCCTTAGAAAAGTAGAAGTCTACAGTCTCCAGTCACAGTTCAGCATTCCAGGCATCTCCCAGCAATCCATGCTCGGTTAGGCAGATTCCCACACAGCTCCATCTGCTCTCTCCTTACACCCTTTTTTTCCTGCACAGCTGCTATTCCATTACAGACCGCATGCCTGCTTCCTTCCTATACCAGGTCACAGGTCCAGTCCTCAGAGGAGCAAACGTAGCTCTTCCCTCACTACAGGCAGCATGGCAGAATCTCTCCTGGCTCATAGCTCCTTCCTCATGGCTCCTTCCCCCTCCTCTCTCCTCATAGCCTAACTTCATGGTTGCCTCCTGCTACAGCCCACATGGTTCCTATCTCACTGCAGACCTCATGGCAAACCAAATCCTCTTCTCTTTCAGAGCACCCTTATTCTAAATGCTGTCCCAGAACACTCTATGTGACCTTGTATCTGGCCCCTCTTACAATGGGCTACTATTGCCAGTTGCTCTGTATCTTTACCTTCATTCATTTGCAATCTTTAGTCAGGGCAAGAGTGACTCAGTGATGCAGGGGCCTCCACCTCCCCTGGCTATGTCATGAGTCAGGACACATTCGGAAAGCTATGTACACCTTTTGCCCAGGGTGGTAACACAGCTTATGATCTCGACTTTTGTTATGCAAAGTATGTTAACTGCTGTATCCTCTCCTTTCCCCATCCCCCAACCATGGGCTGTGAGGACTTTGGGGACCCCTTGCTCTGTACCCTGTTATAATGGGACAGATGTCAAAACATTCGTGGACATATTTAAGACCACCAAACTAATCACATTGAGAGAAGATTGATGATTCTTTAATAATTAGCAAAAATGAATACAGTTGTCCAATGGCTCAGAACATTCATGTCAGCTCGTTAATGCTTTCTTTTTCTCTCTTGCTAGGAATTATAGTACGGCAATTACATTAGAGTGCTGAGTTATAGACAGGCTCAAATTCACGCTCTGTCTCCTATTAGCATTGTGACTGTAGGCAAATTTGCTGACCTCTCTTGGTCCCTTCCCTGTAGAGCGGGTGTGGTGAAAGTCCATGGTGAGTGGGACATGAGAGGAGTCACTGTATGGTGATGACTATCATAAGCCCAAGTGCTCCTCACAAATCCTTTACTGTTACAGACGCTCCAACAAGACAAGAGAAATGTTCCTTTCCTAAGAGAGCAAGCGTGGGGGACATCTTGCCCTCACCTGAGTCACCTTCAGAACGTGAGTTCCACTCTCCTCATAGTTCATACAGCTCTGAAGTGAGCCCCTCTAAAGGCTGAATTTCAGGCTGCTGGGGTGGGTGGGTATGGCAACAACCCCACTGCAACAGGCAAGTGGCCAAGGACTAGGATCTGTCAGTGTGGGTGCAAACACTCTCCCCAGAAAAGCTGCTTGAAGGCATAAACTCGGGAAGGGGAAGGTTAAAAATAAAGAGTGGTCATGTGTGGCTTAAAAATGATGGAGAGCCTGGATTCAAAGGCCTTTTGATTCTCTTGCTTTGGGAAGAGCAATGTGTTGAGGCTGGGGTATCAGGGAGCTTGCTGGCCCTAGAACCCTAAGTCATAGGAGCACCCAGAATCGGGCAAGTGCATCTTCTGCCTCACAGCTGTGGTCTCATCGTCGGAAGCATTCATGTTTCAATTGTTTGCCAGGGTCTGTGAACCAGCAGGCCTTGTCCTTGTTTTCTTTGCCCCCCCACAGAGATTTAAAATTTTAAACTTTGAATGTTTTTGAATTGGGCACTTGCTTTCCAGTTATCCCCAAGGTGCCCTATTATGTGTGACCAGCCAGCTCATTTACATCAAATATTTTCTTATGGCTCCAACAGACATTCTAGTTTAGTTTTCATCCACTGACTTTGGCTTTTCCTGCTCTCTCAATGCCATTAAAACTAACATGTATGATGTACCACATGGTGTTCCTAGAACTGTACTCAGTATTAATCAGTTACAACCTCAATTACTATCCTGGAAAGCCAGCAAAGGAGATAACTCAACTCCATAGAGAAAGCATCTAAGGATCAGAGAGGTTAGCCAATTTACCCAAAATGACATGGTTTGTGAAAATGACAGAGCTGATATTTGAATCCAGGCAGTAGCAGTTAGGTGGTTTTTAGTTGCAAGTGACAGGATATCCACTTTAAATTGTTTTAATCCAAGAAAACGAAAGGATGGTGACTGAATGGCTCCAATAGTGTATGTCTGGGCCCAGGAGCTCAAAATCTATCTCTCAGCCTCTGGTTTCCTCTGTATTTTCAGACCAGCTCTATCCTCGTGATGGCAAGATGGCTTATAGCATCTCCTAGCCAACAACCTACCTTCTCACCAACCCCAGTGAAAAAGAGAGAGCTTTTATTTCCCAATAGCTTTTTTAATGCCCAGGACATGGTGACTTTGGTAAGAATGAAATCACATGTGTGTCTCAGAAGCAATCATATGACTAGAGGTATTAGCTGATTGCTCATGGTGGGGTAATTCCACCAGAAGGGGAAATGTCCACTGCATATGCTAGCAGAGAAATTTGTTGCCTTTCTCATTGGCTTCAGAGATCTTGAGCTCCTTCATTAAGAGTGAATAGAGAAACAGATTAAGGTCTAGATGAATCTGTCCCTGTAATATTAGCATCCAGAAGGAAGTGACTCTATAGTCTGATCTTTTAGAAAACATTGGTTGCCATTGTCCCAGAATCCATTCCTTTTTCATCTTTTTAAAATTACGCCTTCATTTTCCTTTCACCCATCACAATGAAGTTCAAGGCAACTCTTATCTCTACACTATTCCAGGGGTGACCATATGACCTAGGCTTGGTAAATCTGATATTGATTTCCATGGCTAAGATAATTAAGTTATAGATGGCTATTTAGGCCAAACCAGTAAATCTTAGTTCTGGATTGGAGCTACTGGAAAAAATACATCCTCCTTTCACTGGTATTACTGAGCTCTGGAGATAGTGGTTGGTGCTTCTGGGGCCACCAAGACAATGAGGCCATGGAGAAAATTAGGTGGAGGTAGAGAGGAACAGCTTTCTGATACTGTATGAATCGCTGGATCCACTTACACCTGAAGCCAGACAACCCAAGACCCTTTTAGTTAATGAAACAAATAAATAAATCTTTCTTTTCTTTTAATTACTCCAGTTTGAGGTGAGTTTTGCCACTTGTAAACTTAAGATGGTCCAACATCCACCTTTAATACCCAAGAAGGTGTTGAGTTCCAGAAGGGAACACAACAGAAGTCCACTCCTCACACGTATCCAAAGGGAAGAGGAGGGCACATGGTCCTCTTGTTTCAGGGAGCAGGGTGCCTGAGGTGGGGTCTGCAGAGTGTCAGAAGGACAGCACTAGTGAGACTCCATCCTAAACCTTGACCCCTCAGGCACTGCCTGGGCATGTGGACTTCTCTTTGCAGCTCCCTGAGAGTTATTCCACAGCCGATTAGCAATTAGTCCCTGTTCCCATTTATTCCACCTCCCTAGCAGAAGCCATTCTGGAAGAAACAAGCTCCTAAACATTTTAATATGGGTCTTAAACATGCAGGCTATAGGGTCCAATTAGACCTGCATTCAAGCTCTTACTTGACTGCTTACCAGCTGTGTGACCTTATTCAAGTTACTTGACATTTCTGAAACTCAAGTTTTCTCATCTATAAAATAGATTTAATAATAATACCCAGCTCCTACAGCTTTTATGAGACTAACATGAACTTAAGACTGATGGGAACCTATTCTTAACTCAGTAAAAGCTACCTATTGTCATCATTATAAAGCAGACTGCATTTTCCCCAAAATGTTCCATTTTGTCTGCAACTGAATGTGCAGTCTCTCCCTTTGCCACGTTCTTTCTTGCTCGTGAGCATTTTACAATGCTGTTTGACATTATCAATCAGTTTGTAAGTGAAGTGTAGTAGTTAGGAGCATAGACTTGGAAACTGGACTGTCTGGGTTAAAATCCTTTCTCTGTTCATGCCTATGTAGACTTGAACCAATGGCTCCATCTCTCTCTGACTCAGTTTGCACATAAAACGGAGACAATAAAATAGTATCTATCTCGTTAGGATTAACTAAATTAATATTTATAGAGTGTTTAGAATAGTGACTGGCACACGGTAAGTGCTCTGTAAGGGTTTGCCATCATCTATGTGCTTAAGGCATGCCAACTACAAATATGTACCAGTGGCCAAGGACTGACCTCTGATGGACACCAGCAACTCTGTGTCTGTGACAGGGTTTGCTAAATTCTTAGTGCTTGGGTCTTCTCATGGTCCTGCTAATCCCCACATTACTCAGCAATGCACATCCTTATAAATATGCATTTTGGTGACACCTCTGGCCATGCCAACATTTTGTGTGGGTTTTTAAAAAATTTTATATGATTCATAAAAAATTTGTAAAGGCAGTCTACATTAAAACCTGGCTCTAACACCTGCTGTTTTGTCTTGGGCAAGTTATTTAACCTCTGAGCTTCATCTTCCTCCACTGTAAAAAGGCATAAATAATAGTGCCTATCTTATAGGGTTGTTGTGAAGATTGAGTTATTGTTGTAAAGCCCTAGGCTAGGGCTTGATACATCGTAAGTACTAATTTAATATATTAGAAATAGTAATGTCCAGTTAATAAGTTATAAAAATGGAAAGCTTCCTAAATACCCTTAGAATTCTCTGGAAAGAGCTGAAAATGTGTGCCCATTGATCATGTACATGAGAGTTTTCAAGCCTGTGGCCTGCCTAACATACATATCAAATGGATATATTTTATTTGCATGCCCTACAGTTTCAAAAAAAATGAGAATTAGTTGCCCATATTTTAAAATCAGGACATTTCTTATAAAAGTTTAGATTTCAAGCCTTCCTTGGGGAATGGAGACTATGGCATTGCTGGGCTGCAGTCTTGCAGGCTGTCTCCTGGAGAGGATGTCACAGTGGTTACTCACTTTAGAAAGGTGCTCTCTTGGTCAAGAACTCTTGACTTACAACACTTTGTTTTTTCACTCCTAGAATGCTTCATGCATTTACCTTACCTGCCTGGCTCTGCTAACAATGAAAATAATGGCCAATATATATACAAAACATACTATATTCCGGACACTGTCTCATTCAATCTCTATGACAGTCCAAGGGAGAAGTGTTGTTATTGTCCCCTCCTATCTTAAAGATGGGAAGACATGGCTAAGTAACTTTCCAAAGTTGTGCAGCTGGTATGTGGGAGAGCTGGGAGATGAAAACTCTGGATCCAGAGTCTAGGTTCTCATCACTCTGTCATACTCTTGAGTAACCCCTTTATTTTAACCTAGGTAAAGTTTCCTGCAACTGTATCAATGAAATGGGAACATGTTCCAGGGCGTCAGTACTCAGTCTCTTGGTCATGTTGGCCAACAGATCTTAGTTATGCATACCTAGGGTCATGATTTAAGTAATTAGGTGCCTAATTTCCCCATTGCCCTCAGCATCGCTAGACTAATCTCTGATACTCAAGGACAGTCCTACTTAGAATATAAGCTCCTTCTGGGAGGCATTGAACTTGGAGTGAGAGGTTCCTCCTACCCTCAAGCCCCCCAAGTCAGCCCCGTGAGTTGCAGACCATGGAGGGCAAAACCCATGCCCAGAAGTTGGTACATTCTGCTCACCTGTTTGTGTGTTGGTACAACCACAAACACAGCCCTCCCTAGATAGCTGCATTCACTTTCCAAACATGCTGAGAATTAAATCAAGGTGTCATATCCCTACACTGGTGTGGCACACCTTTTTAATTTTTTTAATCTGTGTCTCCTTTTGATAAACACAAAAATCTCACCGTGCCCAGAAAGTTTCAATAAGCCTCCATCTCAGTGCCTGTGGTTAATGATTTGAAATTTCTCTGTTTTCTACATAGTCCTTCTAGTAAGATTTGGTCCAGCTTTCCTTCTTGAAGTCTGTGTCATAAAAACAAGACATAACTCCTTTTTTTTTGGCTATAAAGTTTTCTGATAATATTTAAGATGTTGTTTCAAAATACAACTTGCCTTTTACTCCAAATCTGGAAGAATCACTAATCTGTGAACGATGCTTATGGAGTTTTAAGAGAATGTCTGTACCCAAATGGTGGCTTTTGAGATAATGCCTGACAACTGCTACCAAATGATTAACATTTGAAAATAAATTCACAAAACACAGATGAACAGATGTCTTTGGGTTTTGTCCATTCTCTGTAGCTTTCCACCACTCTCTGCAGCATCAGACAGGAGGTCGAGCCAACCCCAGGTGGGTGTATTGCGAGGGGGAGGCTCTCTGTCCCCAAGCTTGAACCATACAAAGCAACAGCTGTCTTCAGGGACCCCACAGGGAGGCTGCACCCCAAAAGGGGGTCTTTTCTCCTAATTCCGGCTGGTAGGGACAACACCACTACATGAAGGGCTTAAAGGCTCCAGAATCCCTAGCTGTCAGAGTGGCCTTAATTTCTTCTCATCTTGTTTTCTGGGATGATCAGGAGACAGATTCCATCCCTAGCTACACTTGCTTGGTGGCACCCCCCTCAACAGGAGTCTTGGTTGCAGAATTAAACTTTGGTCAATTTAAGCATAGTTGGGTCAGGCTCTAGGCTATGATCTGGTCCACACCAGGTATGTTAGTTTCTTGGTGATGCTATAACAAATGACTACAAACCAGATGGCTTAAATGACAGAAATTTATCCCCTCAGTTCTCAAGGCCAGATGGCAAAAATCAAGGTGTTAGCAGGGCCAGGATCCCTCTGGAGGCTCTAGTGGAGAGTTCATTCTTTACCTCTACCAGCTCCTGGCAGCTGTCAGTGTTCCTTGGCTTGTGGCCACATCCCCCAGTGCTTAGCACTCTCTTCACACCACCTTCTCCTCTGCTGTGTGTTACCTCTCTCTGTCTCTCTCTTATAAGGATATTTGCAATGGCATTTAGGCCCCACCCTGGTACTCCAGGGTCATCTCTTTATCTCAAGATCCTTAATTTAATTACATATGTTAAGACGCTTTCCCCAAATGAGGTGACTTTTACAAATTCCAGGGTTAGGACTTGATGTCTGGGGTGGCCATTCTTCCACTTACCCCACTAAGTTTTCCTCACCACTGCTGAAGCCCTCATCCTATCCAGCCTCTACTCACTTTTAGTCCAGGCCTCTTCCCTTCAGAAAAGGCACACAGACACAGGTCTCTAAGAGACTGATGTTGGAATAGTTTTTCAAATCAGTTGACTTCCTTTTCTACATCTTTCCTTTCACCTCCACGAAGATGAAGGTGGTCAAGGTCAATTGCACCCATTTTTCTTCCATAGCGTTGCAATGGCCTCCATTAATCTTCCTGCTCTTCCCCTTCCCCTTACAACCATGTTAATCAGAGCATATCAATCCTTAATGTCTAAACTCTTTGCAGAGAGACAGACTAAAGGCTCTCCAAAGATATCCACATCCTAATCACTGAAACCCGTGAATAGGAGTTACCTTTCATGGCAAAGTGGGACTTTGCAATATGTTAAGGATAATGAGCTAGGGAGACTTTCCTGGATTATCTAGGTGGACCCAGTATAATCACAAGGGAGGCAGGAGGGTCATAGATAGAAAATCTGTTACTACATAAGCAGAGGTCAGAGTGATGTGCTTTGAAGATGATGTGGTGAGCAGGCCACAAGCCAAGGAATGTAGCCCCCGTAGAAGCTGGAAAAGGCAAGAAGGCTTCCCTAGAGTCTCCAGGAGGAACCAGCTCTGCCTACTCTAGTCTGATGAAACCGATTTTGGATTTCTGGCCTCCATAACTATAAGAGAATAAATTTATGTTGTTTTAAGCCACACAGCTTGTGGTCATTTGTTACAGCAGCAATAGGAAACTAATAGTGTCCAATGGATTTTTATTGAATTTATGACAGAGCCAAACTTCATACCAAGGTCTAGAAATGCCTTCAAGATCTGGCCCTGCCTTACTCCCTGGTCTCTCATTCACCGCTTTGCCCAGTGCTTACCATTCTCTGGTGACATGGGCTCTTTCTGGACCTTCTGCAGGCCAGGCCTCTGTCTGGCCATTGATGTCCCCTCTGGAATGCTTTACTCTGGCTCCTTGTCACTGAGTTCAAACTATCACCTTCTCAAAGAGGCCTTCCTTGAGCATTTGGGATAAATATTGGACAACCCAACCATCTTTATGCCTGCCAATTTATATCCCACTACCTGCTTTGTTTTCTTCATGGCACAAATGCCATCTATTATACAATCATGTTATTTACTATATTTAATGTGGTTCCCTCCAGGACATCAGCTGCATGAGAACAATGACCAGGTTTTGCTCCCCATCTGGAAAATCACTGGTCCTAAAGAGAGATCTGTTGAATGAGTGAATGAAATCTTATTCATGTCTAATGATTTCTCTCTACAGTCATGGGCTGCCAGACATAGTTTCTGCCTTTGTAATGTAATAACAAGAAAATCACCCTCAAGCCCAGGTTTGAGCTAGGAAATGATAGAGGATGGGTTCTGCTTGCTGCTTTCTCCTTCCCTCTGGGCTCTGTCCACTTACAACCACTAGAATTTCCCGGGGATGACCTTGAAGCCAAGTACTCTCAGG
This sequence comes from Micronycteris hirsuta, assembly GCA_004026765.1. NCBI lineage: Eukaryota > Metazoa > Chordata > Mammalia > Chiroptera > Phyllostomidae > Micronycteris > Micronycteris hirsuta. The sequence goes on from PVJI01001432.1 coordinate 8,673, forward strand.
GGCTCCTCAGCTAAAGTTGCCACAGGTCCTTTTGGCTTTTTTCTATTTCACTAAGGAAGAGATGGGAATCTGATGCTGCTTGCATTTTAGGGGCTCAAGGAAACTCCTCTGTTTTGAGACTAAGGGCCCTTAAATATTATGGGCTTAATAAGTGATGATTTTTGTTCTGTTCATGAGGAACCTGAGTCTTTTGATCCAAGAAAATAGTCATTTCCATTCAAATAAATGGCATCAGTCTGACCACCCACACCAGCTCAGAAACTCTGGGTCATAAAAGGAGTGATAGTAGTGTCTCCTCCCCACCCCACTTCACTCGATCTGGTAGGTCAACATTGGCCATGTTCATTGGACACAGTGGTAAGACCCGCCTTCCTCTCCCATACCCCATGCCATATCATGTCTCTTGGAGAATGTCCTCTACACCTGTGTGGTAGACAGCTTCTGACATGGCTCCCAATAGTCTCTGACTTGCCCACTTATGTTCTTGTGTAAATCCTTCTAAGTGTAGCGTGGATCTAGTGACTAATTTGTAATAAACAAAATACTGTGAAAATGATATAATGTCACTTCTGTGTTTTATTTACAAAAGAGTAGAACTTCTACCTTACTGGTCTTCTCACTGTATTGCTGTCCTAGCATGTGCACTTTGATGAAGCAAGCCATGTTTTAGAAAGGCCCACATGGCAAGGAGCTGAGGGCAGCCTCCGGCGATTGCTGGTGAGGAACTGAGGCTCCGAGTGGCAAGGTTCACGAGGGATGGAGTCCTGCCAACAACCATGTGAGCAAACTTAGAAGTGAAGTATTCCCTAGGTGCACCTTCAGATGAAATCACAACCCTAGCCAACATATCAACTGCAGCTTATGAGGGACCCTGGAGCAGAGGACCCAACTAAACTGCACCTGGATTCCCAACCTAAAGAAACTGTGAGGTAATAAATGTATCTTGTTTGGGGGTAATTTGTTAAGAGATCAATAACCGATACAACTCACACAATATCTAGGAATTCTACATGCAATCCAACCCACCTTAGGGATATGCAGTCGAATCTTCAAATAGTAGTCAACTCTTCATTTGCTAGGCATTGTCCTCTACGTATTTATTTCCCTCTTGGATCTTGTAAGAATGACTGGTTGAAAACAGAATTGAATGTTCTTGCATCTTTTGTCCAAATATCATTTAGATCTCACCGTGAATCTAGCCTAATTTGGGCAAACCACACATCAGGGAGAAGAGCATTTATGGGTCAAAATCCATAGTGGAGAGTGTGGTTCAGTCACTGAGCCAGGACTCTAGTGTTCAAACCTCTAATGTTTTGGGAAATTAGGATTCGCTTTGGGAACCAGCATCACTTGCCTAGGAAGTGATGAGCACTAGAATCCCATGTGGGTCAAAGCGATTTAACCTCAAAACCAGTAAAGACACAGGATCTGAGATATTTGACTTTAAACTTTTTGATTTGGTTCCCATTTGTCTTGCTTTACAATCCTCCCTGATTTCTCCAGCATCTCAGTTATGTGAGCTTAGAAAAAGACCCAGGGCAGGAATAACACCTGAAGATTTAAAATCTTGTTCTCATTGGTTTGAAAAGCTTTCAGGTTGACTCTGGTTATCCAATTGACAAGCCTGAACTCTGGCACTGGGTCTTTGTGTGTTGCGATTGAAGAGAGAAGGAAGAAGACTAACTTCTGGTGATTCATGTGGCCGGACCATGGGGAAGCTCAGGAAGCTCCTGGCAATTTCTTTACCACCTGTCTTATTTCTTTGATGCCCCCTAAGATCACGAACAGTTCCATCGATGGACTGTGCCATAGATACAAAATTGGCCACACATTTTTTTGTGGCCTGTGCCCTTTCACCTCTGCAATGTGTATCTACAGTGCTTCCTATCCCAAAGTGGAATCTACCCACCCCTTGAATTTGGCTCATGGGAAAGCAGCAAACATGACACAAGCAGAGTGCTTGTGCACTGATGTCTGCTTCCAATTACTACTCTTTAAAGTCCTTAGAACCACCATCTGGAGAAGTCTATGTTCTAGCTGGAACACAAAAGAGCATTTTGGGCAAAAACAAGCCCTCCCAACTGAACTTCCCCTAGACCAGTCAGTATGTCAAACACCACACATGTGAACGAGGCCATCATAGACCTTCTGTCACCAGCTGACCTTGACACGGCAAGTCCATCAGAGAGAAGCTGGGATGTCCAGACCAGAAAAACCACCATTGTTACTTAAATAAGTGCTTATTTTATTTTTTAAATAAATGGTTATTTTAAAAGATGCTAAGTGTTGGGGTGCTTTGTCACTCAGTATTAGATAATTTGACATAGACCTGTATCGTGTGTATGTTTCTACCAACTCATCTTCTTGAATTTTAGGTCCCTGAAGGCAGGGGACTCTAACTCATCAGTTCAAATTTAGGCCCTTACCTTTGGTGGTGAGCTTGGCAATGAACAATGGGGACCTCTGTGGACCAAGTGCAATGCCAAGTGAGTCAGTCCTTTAATTGATTCTCAGCATTGGTCTGTCTCTCCACATTACTAAGGAATCTTTGGGGCAGCCCAAAATTCCCATCTACAGAGAGTCCACCATTGTGTTTTGCTTCCTAAGTATATATCCCCCTTGTTCCAAGAACAGTTTCCAATTTCTATTCGGAGAGCCCTCTGTTGCCCATTCTCCACTCATGTGGTTTGAGTAGCACTCTACCCAGCGGTCCAGAGGTGCAGCTCAACCTGTACGTGGAAGACAGTCTCTGAACTTACACCCAGAGTGCCACTCTTACCTCCCCTTGAAATTCCCACCTCCCCTGCCTCTCTTTCCCCATCTCTTTCCAGCTTCCCATCTCCCCTGCATTGACCCTTCATTTGTGACTGCAACCCTGGCCAACAGCTTGACTACACCCTCACAACAGGCTTTAAACCAGCTAAACCACATCCAGTTTCCTGCCCATACACTGAGAGGTAATAAATATCTGTTTCAAAAATGTTGGAGCAATTTGTAACATAGCAATAGATATCTAATACAACTTAGGTCTGGCCAACCAAGGCCCCTCCTCAACCAGGCTGAGCCAATCAGAGTAAAGTGCGGAACTTTTATAGGACATCATCCCAGGAAGATGAGAGGCTGGGAATCCTGTAGTCTTTTGTCCCTGTGAATGGAAAGCCCGTTACTGTCTTGCTGTCTCTATCTCCCCAGCACCCACAGCTATGTCTGGCTCAGAGCAGGTGCCCGATATTTATGAAATGAAACAGAGGTTTATACCCAGCAGAGGAAGAAAATATGAGGGACTGGCATGAAATGGGGAGCAACCAGAAGCAGCATAGCAACCTCTTCTGTAATATTATCTTAAATGGAACATGTCAGCAAACATCAATAGAAATCCATGTATTTTTCTTTTCCAAATGTGATGCATAGAACACAGTTTCTTCTTTAAGTTGCTTTATTTAATTTTAATTGGCAGAGTCTCACCAATGCCCATTTACAGGGCGTCTTCCAAGGAGATGAATAAACTATGTGGAGTCATAACATACTTGGTGTGTCAGGTTTGTTCTTTTCTGCTATCCATCAGCATTAGCAGCTCCAAAAGCATGTGCTATAGGTTGGATTACTATAAGCATGATTTCATTCAGAGAAGAAGATACCAGGCTGATACCCAGTGATGCAGTAATGTGCCACTCTGATCTCAGGGATCCTTATCATGTCAACAGCATTTAGAAGAGACCCCCCTTATTTTGCCCTTCTCTTCTGGCCTTTTTGGACAAAAAGAAGAGGACATATGCCCCGCTTTTTTGCAGATGCTGAATTAGGAGAAAATAGTAAAAGGTAAGTAGTTTTACAAACAATGACATTCTAATAGACCACAGAAAAGTGATGTTTCTGTACTGACATCAGCCTTCTTGCTGAGTTTTGTCATGGCTGGAATGAAATTTTTGTTATCTACTTTGTGTCTGAGGGTTTAATACACACAAAACAAACTGACTGGATGACTGAGGGGAGATATTCTGATTATGGGCACAGGAAAAGGTCATGAAGCTTGTCATTCGCAAATGTGTCAACCTAAGATGGCTACAGCATCCAAATAAGTGAAATAAAAGTGGGGATAATAAGGCATGGTGGAGACTGTGGTAAAATGAGAGCACACATTGCTCTTTTTTTTTTGATCCTCACTGGAGGATATGTTTATTGATTTTAGAGAGGAAGGGTTGGTGGGGGTGGATGGAGAGAGAGAGAGAAACATGGATGTGAGAGAGAAACACTGACTGGTTTCCTCTCATATGAGCCCCAACCAGGGATCCACGTGGGGTCAATCAGGGATTGAACCCACAACCTAGGTATGTTCCCTGACCAGGGATTGAACCTACGACCTTTTTGTTATACACTCCAACCCAGCCAGGACAAGCATACATTGCCCTGAGAGGAGACAGCCACAATTCCATTCTGTCAAGTTACCTTCTGATTTTTTCCAAGTGAATCTAAGAGCCCAGAAATTTAAATAAAATATCCCATTTTAAAAAATGTTGACAATGACTTCAATTAAATAAATTTTTGTGCATGTGAAACCAAGTTCATCTTCTGACCACATCAGCCTATGGCTCTCCAGTCTGTGACTTCTGTAGCAGAGTCTATTAAAAGCAGACATGTTAACAAAAGAGTTTGCATATATTTACTCAGTTTAATCATATCAATTCTTAAACAAAAAATTTCCTCTGAGAGACAATAGGTCACAGTAACTGCAAAGCTTACTCACAATGTTTAAAAATACCAGTCATGCTTAGCATTCAAAGATATTGTAGAATAACTGTAAAAACTTTTACCAGGAACATCAGCTTCTGACTTTAAAAATTACAAATACTGAAGCATTTTGGTATCAGACAGTAGTTTTGATAGCATCTGTTCATTCAATGAGTTTCTGGAAGTTCGGGAAATTGTTCCTCTATACTTGGATAAAGCGCTTACTCTAAACTAAACATTTTTCAAATGTAGAAAACAAACTAGCAAGCTACACATACAAAGCCCTCTAGGACAAGCTCTCCACACGTGGAATGCCAGCATGTGCACCATGAATCCTGGAAGACTAGAATCGATACATACACTTGGCCTGAAGTCTTACCCTCCAGGCTCAGCAATGGAGTGTGCATTTACCTACACGTTAATGACAAACTCTGGGTTAGTATAGGAGAAGCCAGCAAATTCATTTTGGTCCAAGTTCATGATGAAGAGTTTGTCAGTAGGCGTGAGTTCCACAGGCTGTCTGGTGAACTCTTTGTCGAAGTTAGAGGTGTCTCGCTTGTCTTTCTGCCAAATGGAAAGCAAACATTAATATAGCATAAGAAGAAGGAAGCAGGGCCGAGACACACCAGCCATCGGGAAGCTGATGAACTCTCACGGGCAGTCAGCAGGAGCATCGCGCTGACAGTTAGAGCAGCTGCACTGCACATGCTACACCTCCCCCCACCCCCCACCCCCCGCAGCTTTCACTTCATATCCTATGCTGGTTTCAGGAGAGAAAACTTGGTGGAAATTTCCTAAGAAAGAAATCAGACACTGAATTTCTCTAAGGACTGTCATAAAGTGGGGTTTGTGGTTTTTTTTCTTTGGCTTTGAGATGAAATGGAAATGAGTAGGACGCTACTTCTCACAATGTGTAATGTCAGAGAGTTAGGCACTGGGTAAAGTATCCCAGAGAAAAACCACGCAAAAGTGATCCCTGTGGCTAGGACAACCCTTTCTATAACAAGGGGAATAGGGTAAACTACTCAGTTCCCCCCAAACCAGAGAGGCATGTGGGGATACAGGATAACTGCTTAATGAAAGGAGCTGACCACTGAGCGCCTACATTCCCTGGTGCAATCTAGGCCTTCACGGGGTGCTCAGAAATGCACCCACAGACTAGATGATGGGTCTTCATCAGCCCAAGGGTCTCTCCAAGGATGTCCGTAGCACATATCTAGTCAACGAACTATAAGGAACAAAACCCAAAGCTTAAAGTCAGATCCGTAAGGGCAGCCTTACAATAGACAAACAAACAAATGAAAATTCTATTCTCCTAGTTATTCTGGCATCCTTCCAGGGCTCCCCTGATAACATGGACCCCGCACGCTCTTCCCTGCCTCTGGGCTTCCAGCAGAGGGTCCTTTCCCACCAGCCCCGGTTTGGAGAGCCCTTCCCATCTGTCAAGCTGGTGATGACTCATGTTTCAAAGAGCCACATGGTCCAAATAGGATGTGCCATTGTGGACTTTTTCCTGTGGGTAGATCTTCATAGAAAATACCCCTGAATTTTACCCTAGAAATTGGCAGAGAATGGGCCTCTCTGTGGGGACAATTCCTTTCTGAGTTGATAGTATCTGGAGCCAAGGAGAGTTACTAGTTCCACTGACCTCCTATTAATTTCCCAAGGAGGTCATTGTGATCAGGGTCCTATCGTTAAAACGGAAGAGGTTAATAAGATGTCTAAGAAACGAAAAGAGGTCTTGCATCCCGGTACACAACTAGCCATGGCTAACATGGACTATGTTTAGGCTTTTTGGATTTTATTACTTAAGTTTTCAATTATCCCCTAGTTTTAATTCTTTTGGAAAATCTCAGGCTATCTCATCTAGAAGCCCCAGGTAGTGTCAAGCCAGGGGCAGTGTGCTGGAAGGAAAGTATTTCCCTGAGGGCCAGAAAGGGATCTGAGTGATACCTCCAAGAGGTAAGACTAGGACTTAGAACTAAACTGTAAAACCAGGCCCCTCTCTCCACACACATATCTGTCTCTGCTCAAGCCTTGGTGATTCTGTGTTCTGTTTAGGCATGGGGACAGTGCCTTTGGTCTTCTGGAAGGGAAGCCACCCCAGCGACCATCCTGCCTCTCTTTCCCCACTCATCGCACTATAGGATTGTCCCAGTAATCAGTGTCAACGGGACACTGCTATGCCTTCTGTGGCCTACAGAGAAAGTGGAACGCTGCATATCTTGGAGTTTTTCTTTCTTACAAAAAGCCTTCCCTGACTAACCCAGAGACTAATTATCTCTAAATCACACCAGGCTTTCAATGATTTGTTTAATGCCTGCTCTCCTGGATTGTATCTTTACAGCTCCCCAGTGTGCTCCTGGCACCTAGCACAGAGGCCTGGCACACAGTTGGTGTTCAATAAGTGATGGCTGGGTGAATGAATGAAGGGTAGAATACATGCATAATGGCAAAAATAAATTAAAATCTTTCTTCCTGAACAAATTTACAAAGTATTCCATCCTGCCTGGTGTGACTCAGTGGATCGAGTGCCAGACTGTGAACCAAAGGGTCGTGGGTTCGATTCCCAGTCAGGGCATGTGCCTGGGTTGCAAGCCAGGTCCCCAGTAGGGAGTGCGTAAGAGGCAACCACACATTGATTATTTCTCTCCCCCTCCTTCTCCTTCCCTTCTCTCTAAAAATAAATAAATAAAATCTTTAAAAAAATATTTTTAAAAAATCTTTAAAAAAACACAAATTTGCAAAGTATTCTGCAGAAATTATCTATGTTGAAAACTCTATTTCTCCATTTCCCCTGCACTTGAAATGTTGATAGAAAAGGAAACTGCAGAAATTCTGACTAATGACCCCTTACCAGGCTTCCCTGCCCAACCTCAGTAAGGTGTGTTAGGGGAACAGTGACTTTGGCTTCAGTTCTATTTCTGATAATTATCAAACTTTTGGAAAATGCAGAGCACAGTGTGTATGAGGTCTGTCCGGAAAAAGTCCAGTCATTGTTACTATAACAAGAATGGTTTGTGCTACATTGATGTAACTGGCAGCCAAGGCGAGTGGATTGGAACGTGCATGCGTGAACAATGACGACTTCACTGTACTGGTCAGTGGGGGTGGTAGACGCTGTTGAGTGAGCATGTGTGCTGTGTGGCCATCTCTTTCAAAATGACTGAGCGAGTAGAGCAATGAATCTACATCAAATTTTGCATTAAGCTTGCACATTCCTCTGCGAAAACAATTCAGATGATTCAGAAGACCGCAGCTATGGGCAGCTGGTGACTGGCAGCTTTATCATGACAACGTGCCTGCTCATGCATCAGGTCTCGTGCAGAGTTTTTTGGCAAAACAACAAATCACCCAGGTGGCTCAGCCCCCCTAAACCCCTTTTTGGTGCCCTGCAACTTCTGGCCTTTCCCAAAACTAGTATCACCTTTGAAAGGGAAGAGATTTAAGAGAATAGGTGACATTCAGGAAAATATGATGGAGCAGCTGAGGGCATTTGGGAGAACTGGGTGAGGTCCCAAGGTGCCTATTCTGAAGGGGACTGAGGCATCATTGTCTGTGTACAACGTTTCTTGTATCTTGGATCTTCTTCAATACATGTCTCTATTTTTCATAGTACATGACTGGATACCTTCTGGACAGACCTCATATATACAGTATATCCTTCCTATCTGTCACCTATCTACCTACCAACCTATCTACCTAACTAACTGCATTGGTCTCTAAATGTCTCAGGTCATTTGTCAATCACCCAATGTTTCTTCACGGTGTTTACCTTCCTGAGAGTATATCTGAAGAAAGGCCTGGTAACCTAACAGCCAGCTGAAGGACCTCAACTAACATGCCTGTTGGTGGGCACGCCCTGGAGATGCCAGTGACAGAGCAGAGAGAGTCTGGCACTGAGTGTCAGGAAACCTGGGTTTGCATCCCAGCCGCTAACCTTGGGCAAGTCACTTCCTCTCTCCAGATGCCAGTTTCTCCAGCCATGAAGTGAGGGGGTTCTGCCCCAATGCCCCTCCTTCTCTAACTGCCTAAGCTTGTCATCTGGGAATTTGAGTTTGCTTTACCTAAGGTCTGAATGGCTACCACAAGGGCTATTTTAGACGGTCCCAAAGCCTACAGTGGGAAGAAGCAAGATGGCAGAAAGGGTCAAATGGCAAGAAATCCAAATTGTGGTTTTCTTAAAGATGAGAAGTTTTACTTCAAAGACACTTGTCAATTTTTTAAAGTTCCCTTAACAGTCCCTTAGAAGCCCTGGAGCTTCTAGAAATCACTCAACTTGTGATAAGAATTCTCTTTAGGCCTGAGAATAGGAGGAGGCTGTAGACAAGGATGGGGAACCACTTGCTGTCCTTATCCGTTTAGATAGAAATGGGATTTTTTTCCACCCAAAGGCTTTTCTTGGGCTTCTGGGAGCTCAAAAGATGCTTGCTAGAAAGAATATTTAGTCCAAGCTGGGAGGAGCGGTGATTTGATAAGAAAATCAAGAGCCCTGGCCATGCTCCTAGCTGGCCCCCGAATGTGGGCTGTGGGCTCTGATATCGTTGGGGGCCCCCGGTCAGCCGACCCCACCCTATTACAGGCCACCAGGAGTCCTTGAGTGGTCCACAGCCTCCGCCTCTCTGATGGGCTGAACACTGGGGCTAAGATTAAGCTCTGGGTTTAGTCCTTTCTGTCTGTCTCAAAGCCTCGAGAAGCCCCATTTTATAGTCTGGGTTGACATTTTTCAAAGAGAGTCATTTTCCTTGAGAAATAGCATTTCTTCTTCTTCTGTTTTTAATATGGTATCTTGACGCTAGAAGAAAAATGGCACATAACACATATCCAGATAGAAATGGACATTTCCACAAACATCTTGCAAAACCATGTCAAAGAGAAGAATACAACTGTTTCCGGAAATGGTGTCTTTCTCAGAGCACTGAATTAGCTTTCCAAAGCCAACAACAAACCTAGACTAGCCCCATCCGCTCAGGCATGGGTCCGCTAGGCTCCAGAGCAGTCTTCTTTGTAAATCAGTTGGTCATTGTGATTAGTAACATTTGGACATTTATTTCAGAGCATGTGTAACAAAATGAATATTTTCTTTTGCATATGAACAACAGAAATAAAACCCCAAAGCAAATAAAATTTGAAATGTAATGTAAAATTACAGTCCTTTGGGACCTTGCTAGAGTGACCATGTCCTTTCAGAAAGTGGTGCCAAATGCCTTTCCAAGTAGTGTGGGGATGAAGGTGATCGGGGACATACAGGATCGGGAATGAAAGCGTTGAGGCAGCACCCAAGCTGGTTGCCTTTTGACCTTCTGGAGTGCTTTTAGGTTGAAACTATTTAAAAGCACAGTTTTGGAATTTTAAAAGGGCTTAGATAATCTTCTTAACTTTGAGTTAAAAAATAACAAATAAAATTCTATTTTTAGCACATTCTTTTCAAAGCTTGTGATGCCTCCAAACCAGGCAGAATGGAGGAATTCCCTCTAAGTCAAAGCAACCATACGCTTGGATAGCAGCCAGGCTCCAGGTCCAGAAGCAGAAGAACACTGCTGGCATCTGATGATCCGTACTCACTGGGTAGGAAGAATCTAGACTGGATGGTTGGAGTTGGAGAATGTATAAAAATGGCAGTGCAGAAACAAAGGAAAAGAAAGCAGGCATTTTCTGTCCCCACTGGCTCTGCTTAGCTGACATGCCAGAGAAAATTAATTGTAAGAGGACTTGGATAATGTGTTAATTATGCAGCAGCATTTTCAGCATGACATCTGCATAATTCCATCTCATAGAGATGCTCCAAACTACCTGAGGACATTTGGGTTCTGGAAGTTCTGGAACATGGTCACTCTAGTCTCATCAGCAAATAAACATGGATGCAACTTCGCAATGAAAAAAAAAAAATGTCACCACAGTAACCGTTGAGCTTGAATGACAGAAATGAAGGACGGAGATCTACACATCTACTTAGCTCTTGACTTCAGGTTTTAAAAATTCTGAGTTAACAAAGGAAAATCCTTCGAATTCTGATTGGTCAATATTCCTGATGACTTCCTGGTCGGGAGGTGTTAGGACTGGTGGATGACGGGTGAAAAATCGGTCGAAGTTTTCAGCATTTCGCCCACACTATGAGAGGGGAAGAAAAGAACTTGTGGTGGGTGGAAACAAAACACAACAGAACCAAACAAAATTGGGTGTGGTTTTCTCCATCCCTTCCCTTTCACTACCTCAGAGAGGTTGTTTCAATGACCAGACATGAGAGCAACATAAAATGCAAAATTTTTGTGACCTTTGGTACATGACCTTGGACTCCCGACCTTCAGTTTCTGTAGCTCCTGAGCTGCCCCTGATGTCCACTGGGCAGTCAGGAGCTGTATGGCAAAAGCATGAGATGGCGGGGCTGGTGGCGTATGTCAGGTTTCCCTCCTGGCCCCGCCCCCAGGAGTCAGCCAAGCTTGTCTGTTGAAAGAGATGGAATTAAGGTACCTAAGATGTTTTATGTGGCAAAGATGCAGAGTAATGACCCTTATACATCACCTGGGAGATCTCAATATTTAGGAGCAGGTCTCTCAAAGTACTGTCTGCTGGCTCCCAATCAGGAACAACTGACATTTTCTAGCTCAGCAGATACAGGAGTTCACAAACTCATCAACAAAGAAAGATCCCTGGACCTGGGTTTGGTACCTGCCATGCCTGGGCACCAACAGGGCCGTGGGCAGCTGGATAAGTTACTGGTGTTTAACTATAAGGTGCCAGAAGGCGAGTGGCCATTCTTTCTGCAAACAGGGAGGAAGGGAAAGGGATGAGATACAAAGCAGAACTTGGTCAGCCCGTCAGGCTCCAGAGGGACAAGCACTGCCACTTCTCATCCATCCTGTGGTCCTGCTGTAGGAAAGGCCCTGCTCTGAGGCAGAGTCATGGGTGAGTGCACACACATGCACTTGCTAGTTCCCACCTAATTAGAAGGGACAAGTCACAAATTTGATGTTCTTTGTTCTTCAGCAGAAAAGCCCGTTTGCTTTCTAAGTGTTTCAAACAGTGTCTACAGGAGGCAACCACAACCTAGTAATAAGTAGTAGGAGTGTAATTGTAACAGCTAATGTTTATTATGCATTTGCTATATGCCGGGGACCCTAGAATTCTCTTTACACACAGTATCTTATTTAATCCTCCCAATGACCCTAAGAAGTGGGTTTTATTATCATCCTATGGGATAGAGGAAGAAACTGAGGCCAGGAAGATCACATCATCTGTTCAAGAAGGTCACACAGCTAATGAGCAGCAAAGCTGCCCTGTGGGCTGGGTCAGCTTATCATCAAAGCCCAAATGTCTGGCTCCATTGTACAAGAATGATTGACAGATTGGTAAGTTATTGAATAATGGGGTGGGCGCACCTGGGAGGGGAGGGAGGAGAAATCAGGGATGAGGGTGATGAGGTCTCTGGTTTCAGTGAAACAAAGAAAGTGGAAGAATTCAGAAAGATGACTATTTCCATTTGGACATGATGACTCTGAGGGGCCAGTGAGATTCTAGGACATGACCTGAAGGAGTTAGAAGTACAGGTTCTGGACCTCAGGAGAGAGGTCTTAAAATTTTTTTTAAAAAGACAGAATATGAAAGGTGCAAAAGAGATAATAACAATAGGGTATTGTTACTGCTGAAAAATCTCCAAGAGGTTAAGCAGGGAAGTCACTGAAAATCCACCATTGCATTTGGCAATTGGAAGGAGATGGATGAGGAAAGGCCAGCCTGTGTCCACTTCACTGGGAATGGGAAGGTAAGTTGAGAAAGTCAAGGACTACAAGCTCCTCTTTCAAGCCCTCCAGTCACAGGGAGCAGAGGTACTGGGTATGTGTGCAGGGGACTTAGCTCTCAGATAGCCTCAGCCGCTGGCTCCATCTGGGTTTGGAAAGAAGGAAGCCCTGCAGACATGGGTTCGAATCCAGACATCGGTGCACACTAGCTATGCAACTCTAGGCACGTTCTTTAAAGTCTCTCTTGTGAACCAGGAGCGTTGTCATCGCTCTCACAGAGAGTTGGGATGAGGACAACGTGAGGCCATGCACGCGACTAGTGCGGGGCCTGGTCCCCAGCAAGTGAGTGCTCAGCGCCTCCCAGCGCAAGCACTGCCTGGTCCTTGGTTGCCTGTGCTCACTGAGAATCTCGGCAGGCAGCACGTGCTTCCTACAGTGGGGGTCCTCAGGGTGTTTAGGTTGTAAACACTGAGGAAACAGTCTTACATTTTTCCTGTTCTTTTTGTTCTCAGTTTAATTTTTTCCCTTGCTACTGAATTTATTGGGGTGACACCAGTTAACAAAATTTTACAGGTTTCAGGTGCCCAATTCTGTAACACATCACCTGCATTGTGTGTTCACCACCCAAGTCAAGTCTCCATCCACTGGTTTTCAGGCTATTTAAGTAGGAAATACTGAGGAGACAGGCTTGCATTTTTAAAAGGTTTGTGTCAGACTTAGAGACATGTATTTGTTATTTCAAACTAAGCTGTTTCCGCTTTTTGATATCTTGGCTTTCAGATCTCAGAAAATGAGAAGTGACCCCCGCCCCCAGCCCTACAGTCTGAGGCCTGGAGTCTAACAGATGGTCTGCAGGCCCTGGCGGAAAGCACCCACAGAAAGATGGAGCCTTGGTGTCAACACACTATGGTCGGGACTACTGTCCAGGTTCCTTCTTTCTTTATTCACTGTCTCAGTCAGAACATATTTATTGAGTATGTACTGGGTGCTGACCGTAAATTATACAAATCCGTGCCTTTTGGATCTTATATTCTACTGGGGAAAAAGGCAACAAACAATAAATAAAAATGTAACTATAAATGTAAAGATACATTTTAATGCTGGAGGGAGGTAGATGATACTAAGAAAAATTAAGTCAGGTCAGAGATAAGGAGTGAAGAGAATGCCATTTCTGACAAGGCAGTCAGCTCTGTGGAAATGACCTGTGCACATGGTGTAGTCAGTGGACAGCCACGAGGCCAGCGTGGCCCCAGCAGACACCCAGGGTGGGAGAGTCAGAGAGGGCACCAGGAGCCAGGTCATGGGCCTCACCAGCCATGTGAGGAGTGGAGGCTTTTCACACCACTGGGGAATTCTTTCATTCTTTTTTTAGGATTAAAAGAAATAAATACATGTGTGTATGTGTGCATGTATTTATATGGATGACACTACTAACAGGTGTCCCCACCAAGCGCTGCACAGTCCATCCTGACTAGTGCTTCAGCAGGATCACAGGCGCAGCGCACAGGACAGACGGATGGGCCGGGGACAACGGTGGAACAGTGAAGCCAGTTAGGAGGCTGCTGCAACGATGCAGGCAAGAGATGAGGGTGGCTGGGAGGAAGGTGACAGTGTGGGACAGGGGAAGATGCACTTGGTTTGGGATGTACTTTGAATTTGAAGTTCACAAGCTATGCTGATGGGCAAGATGTGGGTTATGCGAGAGAGGACTGGCCAATGACTCCAAGACTTCTGGCCTGAGCTACATGGTGAGTGGTGCACACGAGGGGTAGAGCATGTTTGCCGGGGAAACTGAGCATCAGTTTCATTCATGGTTAGGTTGAGTGTCCAGTGGAGACGTGACAGATCAAGTGGGAGCTTCCCGGCTGCTGTGTGGGGACTGCAGAGGAGCAACAGCTAGACTGACGGCAGAGGCACTGGGGTGGGCAGAAGACGGCTGCAACCATCCCCAGGAGAGAGATGGTGGGGGGAGTGGTGGAGAAAGGGGTGCGCAGAGGGGACGGAAATGCTCATGGCAGGGACCCAAACCAGCCAGTCTAGGAAGCATGTAAGATGAGATACCGAGAGACTTCAGGGGCCATTTTTCTTTAAAAACCATCAATTTCCCACCCATAGCAGAAGGCTGTAGCTTTGCTGAGGCCTCCTCAGAGGCTGTTATGGGAAGCAGAAAAAGAGTTTCTCTGAGCTGGGCAGCCTCCTCTCCATCATGCCCCTCACTGCCTTGGTGAACAGTCACATCTTTTAAGTGAGATGGCAAGGAAGAGATGCAAGGACAAGGGCTAAGGAAGGGGGCACAATACAGGGGCAGTTTGCCGTCCCTGCTAACACGCAGCTTACGGGGCTGGCAGATCACAGCCTCCCTAAGTGTTGCTGTATTTTTAAAACGGAGCTGTCACTGCCTGTTAGCTTCAGGAGAGCTTGCCTCATGGAGACGTCAGCCCCCGGGACGCACAGCCCGTCAGCTCTGTGCCTGCTGCATCCTTGGAGAACGGGCAGCTCGTGGCTGGGATCTAATGGCAAGTGCAGTGCACACCACACCTGCTTCTCTGGCTGTCTGGGTGGATACTCCATCCTCACTTAGCTTGGGACCCCTTAGCTATTCAAAGAAAACCAAGCCTCCTTGTCACTAGGATACACCACTGGGGCTCCTGGAACAGGGATGGGGGTTGTTTAAATCGGATGGCACTCCTCTAGGGCTGGAGAGGGAAGTAAGGACTGTGACTTGTTGTTCCATGGTGCCCCTGATTTAAAAAACCTAGACAGTTTGAAACATTTGTCTGTGAGCTGTTGTTACATGTGAGCTATTTTTTCCTTCTTCTCTTCTTTCTAATTTCTGTTTCATTGTGTCAATAACAGCTGAGTCTAGCTGTCAAATGTGGAGTTGGCCCAGACACAGCAGCCACAGGGATCTTTCAGAGACTCCAACTTAGATATGCCACTTCTCTGCTCTTATCAGCAACAGCTCCCCATTGCCCCAAGCCCACGCTCCTTAGTGTGGCTGACAGGACTGTTTAGGACTCAGCCCTGGTCATCTGCTAACTAGCCCCCTCCACACCCCCAACCCCCAACCCAACTTTCCCCACCCCAGCACACCCTCCAGCTGTAATGACCTCCCAGTTCCTAGGACACTGTCTCTCCTCCGAGCCTCTCTTTGTGCAGCTGTCTCCTCTACCAGAAATACCTGCCCCCTGCCCCTTCTCCTCCACCTGGGCATCTGCTATGAAGTTTCCCCGTCTCCAACAGAAGTCACTTCCTCCAGGAGGCTTTTCCTGGACCCTGTTTCTATACCCCTGGGTTTATCCCATCAAGACACAGAATGTTCAAAGAATTGTTAGAAGAGAAAAAAAATGGAAAACGACTATCAACCAATAGGGAAACGTTAAATAAATAATGTGTGTATTTGATGTATTCCCATGCAAAACACTTTCAGACATTGAAAGAAGATGAGGAAGAATATTAAATGACATCATTCCATATAATTACTAACAGCGCATACAATCTGTTCCCATTCTATAAATTATGTACACAAATGTGTATGTGAGATCTGTACACATATTATACACAAGCGCAGAGACTGGGAGACTTCCAGACTGTTCCATTTTCTCCTTTATCTTTTATGCTAGATTGTGTTTTTATAATAAGTAACAGTCAGTTGGGGGTTTTTTGTGGTAAGAAAAAAGCTATTTTAAATGAAGGAGCTACTGCCCTGGAAGACAGAGGGAAAATAGAAATTAAAAGAATGGGGATATTTAGCCAAATTGTTCAGGTCTGCCTGATGCTGTTTAATGGGCTTCGTCTTAGTTAAAAACACTAAGATCTCCCAAGTGGCTGCCCTGTTGTGTATTTTGGGGCCAAGGGGATGATGATGAAGGCTGATATTGAGGTCCTGGACCTCTCCTTCCCGGCAGTGTGCCAGGCACCAGAAATGCCATGATGCATAAGAGGGTCCCTGTCCTTGTCGTCCTGGAGCTTACAGGCTAGCAGCCCAGGCAGACGCACACTGAGGCCACTGCACGGTGCCATGTGACAGTGCTGCCGTTAAGCAATGAGGAAGGAACCTAAGGAGGGCCTGGGAGTCTTGCTGGAGAAGGGGACATCTACGTGGAGTGGGGCCAGGAAGAAGGACACTGCTTCTTTGAAGGAGAGAAGGAAAGAGCCAGGGAAGAAATGGAGGCGAAAACAGGGCGAGATCAGGCCAAGACGCTGAGGAGGAGAATAAAGGCCCATCCCATGCTGTTTGCTGTTTGCTCGGGTTTGGTAACGTGGCTGTGGCCCAGGAGAGCTTCCTGCCCGGCCTCCCTTAAGACAGGAACTGAAACTAGAAGGTCGCATGAAAAGACAACCATGCCATAGGGCCTGGGAAAAAGACAAGCCACTCTTTTTCAAATGTGCTTATCCAGTGAAATCCAGGGTACTCCGAATGCTTTGAAACAGTTCTCCGCAGCAGTAAAACGAAGCAGAAACTCATCCAGGGAGAAGCAGCCAGCAAAGCACGGAGCCACACTCACATTTGATCTTTATCAAGTCATTTATGGACCAAGGTTTTTCTACTGAGCAGAGTCAGACAACATTCAGCATGGTCTGGCCTTAGGCAGAGAACAGAGAGACGAAAGCTCCCTGCCTGTAAATAAGGAAGGTCCGTTATAACCGGGTATCTGGCCTCTTGTGTCTAGAAGAAGTGGTGAGAGAGGGGTCTTTTGTGCTTGATAGCACATTTCACTTATTTTTTAAATTTTTCATTTAAAAATAACATACAATGTTTCATTTGCCTCCAGCTCTCAGTTTAAATGCCACCTCCTCAGAGAGGCTGTTCTAATCACCTCCAAGTGCAGCAGGTCCCTCTTTTTCTCCTTCTGTTATTCTCCATCATAGAAAATAAAATATTCAAATACACCAATCTATAATTACGTGTTGATTTCCTTGCTTATCTGTTTCTTGTCTATAATCCCATATAAACTGTAAACTCCACGAGAGCTGCTTTGCCCGCCATTGCATTCCTGGGACCTAGTACAGGCTTTGGCACTCAGTAGGCACTCGGTGTTGTCAGATGGATGAAGAGCAGTGTACATTAAGTGCTGATTATTAGCCAGATACTGTGTAACTGCTTTACAGGCTTATCTCACTCAGCGGTCCTAGGATGACTCTGCTACAGGAGGAGTCACAGGGTTTAGAAAGCATAAGTACCTGGCTATGATTTGACCCCAGATCTGACTACCGATCCAGGCTCTTCCATCAGTCTTCTGCATTTATTGCCAAAACAAGTTGTGCTAAAGCACCAGGAAAAATAAACCACACACCCCTTTGTAATTCCAACAGCCCTATATCTTCATCATGTTAACATTTTGGTTTGTGTCCAGGATGGTTGGACGGGTAGGTGGATGGATGTTTTTCACTCTTAGAACCAATGTAGACTCATTCCTTTATTATTTAGCCTGCTTTTAAAAATCCAGATGAAACATATTCTAACCATTTCTCATGTCAACCAAGTATCATGTTTTTCTTATCTATTCTTCACAATTTACCTAAAACCCACAATGCTGGCTTCAAATAAACTAGCTCACAAATAGTAATTATCCTTTTATTTGCCTATGTTTTTATAGGTTTGATTCTCACAGGTCTGTGAGATAGGAAGAACAGAAATTATCTGCACCTAACAGATAACTTGAAAAGTTAACAATTTGGTCAGGGTCATATAGGGGAACAGCCATGATTCAGAGTCTTGGCTGTTTGATTCTTAGGACCACATCTCGCTGACTTATAAATTACACCACTCATGTGGCATGGACTTACAATTCAGTTAACCTGGGTATCAATCTTGGTGCCATCACTCCCCAACTATACCACCTTTAATCAAGTTAGCTAAGTTCCTTAAGCCAAGTTTTCTGTTATGGCAAATGTAGCTACTTTGTAGTGTGCGGTGAGGATGACTCGATAACATACACATAAAATATTTCACAAGATAGCTGTTAGCTGCTGGTGAGTGCTGACTGCCCCAGTCCTGTCCAGTGAGCTGGCTGTGGTCTGGCAATGGAGGGGCCCTGCCATACCCTAACCTATCCTAGGATATGACTGCTATTGTTACAGGCACTTAAAACACCAAACAAAATCTTTCCCACCAAGGCTGGTGGGACATGTGAGGGACCTGCAAGGTGAAGCCGGGGCCTGCGGATCCCCATTAGAGGAAGTAAGGGAAAGATGTGTGTCCAGGGACAAAAGGGACACACTGCCACCCCCACCCAAGCCTCGCTCCCTGGAATGACATTTCAAGCAGACTCACGTAACCCCTGTGAATTATGGTTTTTCATACCTTAGTTGGGATACTTTGTGATTGTTTTTAAAAAACTGCACTCGTAAATAACTAAGAACTAAGCTCATTTTCTCTCCCTTTCTAGGTCATGGACACATTTCTCCCTCCAAATTCTACTGACATCAGAAGTCTCCATGGAGTCACTATTTCTATGGGAGTGGTTGTGAAGGCCGAAGGAAAAGCAGCGAGCCCAGTGCCATAAAAACAAAGGAGAACAGTGAAGGAGCCTGAATTTATGTCCTATAGATACACTCACACATATAGGAAACCAGGAAACTATTAAAAGGATGAAGAACATTTTGATGTGCTAATAAAAGCAATCCAAGACATAGGTAGACACACTGTGCCTCCTCGCACAACCAAAAGAAGGACAATAACAAATTAAAAAAAAACAACAACCAGAACTGCCAGAAAATCGAACTGTATGGAAGTCCAACAACCAAGGGGTTGAAGAAGAAACATTCATCCAGACTGATAGGAGGGGCGGAGAGGACTGGCAGCAAGGCGGGGGCTGGACGGCTGGGGCAGGCAACATGGTGGCTTGTGGACCAGGCAAGGTGGTGGCTGGCAGACTAGGCGGTCCCACATTTGCATGCAGATAAACTGGGAGGAACAACTGAGGAATGAGACAGATTGTGCAATCTAGGGTTCCAGTGTGGGGAAATAAAGCCTTAAAACCTCTCACTGAAAAATCCTGTGAGGGTTGTGGTGTCAAAAGAAACTCCCAGCTTCACAGGCGAGTTTGTTGGAGAGACCCACAGGGTCCTAGATTGTAGGCAAACCCACCCACCCAGGAATCAGCACCAGAAGGGCCCAATCTGCTTGTGAGTAGTGGAGGAAGTGACTGAAAGCTGGCTGAGAGTTCAGCAAGCAACATTGTTCCCTTTTGGACCCCTCCCCCACATACAGCACCACAATGCAGCAAAGTGGGTTGCCCAGCTCTGGCGAACACCTAAGGTTTCTCCCCTTACTACTTGACAGGCACACTGAGACAAAAAAATGTGACCCACATGAAGGAACAGATCAAAGCTCCAGAAAAAATACAACTAAGTGATGAGGAGATAGCCAACCTACCAGATACAGAGTTCAAAACACTGGCAATCAGTATGTTCACAGAAATGGTTGAGTATGGTCACAAAACAGAGGAAAAACTGAAGGCTATGCAAAGTGGATTAAAGGAAAATGCACAGGGAACCAACAATGAAGGGAAGGAAACTGGGGCACAAATCAATGGTTTGGAGCAGAAGGAAGAAATACACATTTGACCAGAATAGAATGAAGAAACAAGAATTCAAAAAAATGAGGAGAGGCTTAGGAACCTCTGGGACAACTTTAAATGTTCCAACATCCAAATCATAGGCGTGCCAGAAGGAGAAGAGGAAGACCAAGAAACTGAAAATTTATTTGAGAAAATAATGAAGGAGAACTTCCCCAATCTGGCAAAGGAAATAGACTTCCAGGAAGCCCAGGAAGCTCAGAGTCCCAAAGAGGTTGACCCCAAGGAAGCATACACCAAGGCATATCATAATTACATTACCCAAGTTTAAAGATAAGGTAGACAATCTTAAAAACAGGAAGAGAAAAAGAACAGTTACCTACAAAGGAGTTCCCATAAGACTGTCAGCTGATTTCTCAAAAAAAACTTTGCAGGCAAGAAGGGGCCGGAAAGAAGTATTCAAAATCATGAAAGACAAGGACCTACATCTAAGAGTGCTCTACCTAGCAAAGTTCTCATTTAGAATGGAAGGGCAGATAAAGTGCATCCCAGATAAGGTCAAGTTAAAGGAGTTCATCATCACCAAGCCCTTAGTATATGAAATGTTAAAGAGACTTATTGAAGAAAAAGAAAGTAAAAAATATGAACAGTAAAATGACAACAAACTCACAACTATCAACAACCAAACCTAAAAAAAAACAAAAACAAACTAAGCAAACAACTAGAACAGGAAAAGAATCACAGAAATGGAGATCACATGGAGGGTTATCAGTGGGGAAGTGGATGGGGGAGAATGGGGGAAAAGGTACAGGGAATAAGAAGCACGAATGGTAGGTACAAAATAGGGGGAGGTTAAGAATAGTATAGGAAAGGGAGAAGACAAAGAACTTATGTGTACGACCCATGCACATGAATGAAGGGCAGGGGAAGGTAGGTGGGAGGGAGGTGCAGGGCGGAGGGGAATAAAGGGGAAAATGGAACAACTGTAACAGCATAATCAATAAAATATACTTTTTAAAAAATCTCCAAGACAGATGGGAGTGGAGTAAAGTGTGGAATCAAACATGGCATGCTAGCAGCCAGGGGTGTGGTATAGAGTGCCTCTGTACTCGACCTTCATTTCCAGAAGTCACACCAGAGCCTGGCCGCAGCGGGAAGCTCTGGGAAAGTGAACCAAGGAAACTAGCTAGGGGTCGGGTGGAAGGTACCTAATTATACTGCATAGCTTTTGATGCCACTTGAATATTTTACTTTCCCAGATTTTTTAATGGGAGGAAGATCAAAGTACCAAATAAAATAGTGAGATCAAAAAAGATAAGACAAGCTTATGAGAGGAGGTCACTTTGAGGTCATTGCTGACTCAGTAAGAGAAATTTCAATGGAGTGGTGGGGGAAGAAGCCAGATTGCACCGAACTGAGGAAAGAATGGATTATAATTAAGTGGAGAGAGAAAGAACTGGCAACTCTTTCAAAAGTGTATATGACAAGATGGGGCAGTAGCCCTAGTAGTAAAAAGGAGGAACCCCACACCTGAGGGAAGGGGTGTTTAAGATGACAATGATGTAGCATGTGTGTGTGTTGAGGAGGAAGAGCCTGGAAAGAGTCAGAGTGGACATCCGTTGGTTTGGCCCGCTCAGCAGGCATTCCTTCTTTTTCCAGCAAGAGGACTCACTCTTTCTCCTCTGTCAGGATGTCTGGTCTAGATAGGGGTAGAGCCAGTCCATTGGCAGGTGACCCAGGCCTGACCAATCAGCACATTCCACCCCCAACCCCCCAGCTCAGTAAGTGCTTTTAAGATGGCCATCTGTCCCAATGTCTTCCAGTAAGACCGAGTTCCAGGCTGCCGGGAATTTTAGGAAAAGAAAGCTCTTTTTTTTTGGCAGAAGTTGCTGAGATAATGGGATGTAAGTCTGGAGCAGTTATGTACCCTAGAAAGCCTTCTGAGAATGAAGAATGAAGTCCACACAGAGGAAAGCAACCCAAGGGATATGAGAAATGGATTCTTTTTGACATTATTGAATCTGGCCATAACTGAATACTTAAAAAAAACTTGTTGTTTAAATGTCAGTTTGAACCAGGTTCCTATTTGCAACCATAGGAGCTTTGAGTAACATAGAGAGAAGCTGCAGGCACAGACTAGACAGAGGATATGTGCAAAGCAGATGGGAGGATGGGAGTTGAGAACAGGAGAGGCAGGGAAGTCTTCCATGAGTGGGTACACCAGAGGGAACGAGGTCAAAGAGGGCGAGATGACTACGCAGGTGCAGGAAACTGGAAGCCACCACCCATGGGTACACACTGGCCTTCATTTCTCCCCTGACTTCGGAGGTGCAGTTACCAGCTGGGACCAAGGGGATTGAACCTGTGTCTGGAGAGCCTGTATTTGTGGAGGCTCAGAGGGGTTGAGTTACCTGCCCATCTTTACTCAGCTGCTGAACAGCAAAGCTGATACTTGAATCCTGGGTTCGTTTGACTCTCAATCCGTATTCTGCTTGACCCAGTCTCTCTGGATCCATCTGCTTATCTCAAGTTCTCTCATCATTTGACCAATAGCTTTCTGGGACATTGTGATAAGAATTACAAGCTGGGCAGGGCAGAGGACAGAATCCAAGAAGCTGACTTCACGAATATTCACTCAATAGAGCCCAGGAAAGTACTTAAACTCAGAGTTGGACCAAGCGCAGTTCAGATCCCATGTCTGTACAGGTGAATTTTGCAGATGTGAGAAGAAACATTGTAGAGGCCAATAAGAGCTTTGGAAGTAGAGAAATAGGAGTTTAAATTAAATTGGCACTCAGAATTACTAGCTGTGTGACCATGGGCAGGTTACTTCTCCTCTCTGAGCCTGTTTCCTTAGGAGTACAGAAGAGACAATAATAACATCTATTCCATGGGGCTGTAATGAGAATCGTAAAGTAGAATGCTCTGCTCTCTAGTAAAATTGTAAAATTTAATAGAACATGCATGATCCACTTTATTATTACTATAAATGGTGTTATTAATAAAGTCCTGTATCTATTAAATGGAGTGTCAGTTTTCTTGCTCTGGCTCTGCTTTATTCCCTGTGCAGGAACGCAGGCGAATCTCTGGGCTTCCACTTCTCGTCCATAGAATGGAGGAGTTGAATTCTAGTTAGCTGGTACCTTTCAATTTTTTACTTCTACGATATTACAGTGGTTATTGCCAGACATATCCTAAGAGTTTCATGCTCCTCCTAGCAACGTGACCTTCCCATCTCCTAGTTCAATTCAAACTGTTGGCTTCTGTGCCAGGGGACAGCTCAAAGTCATGCACCTGGCAAGTGATTTAGGAACTTCAGTGGCCCAGAAACCTGCCATTTCCAACCATCCCAAGGGATACTGGTTTGATCTGCAGTTTCAATAGGGGCTCCATGGGTGAGTGGGTACGTGGGTGGGGAGATATAAGCAGGCAGATGCCAGGCTTTGTGTCCTAAATGACTGTTGGCTATTTGTTAGTCAGTGTGCCAAAGGAGCCTAATGCTTTAATTAAGGTCTCTGCCAACCCCACACTCTGGATCACCAAAGGAACAAACAGCGCCGAGTGCCGAGTCTCTCCCTTGATGAACCTGTCTTGACTGCCTCACTTTGGATGCTGCCATGCCCTGCTTCCAGAGGTTAGTCAATGTCTGCTGTCTTTTATCAGCCTCAAAATCAAAACCTTAAGGAACAAGTGAGATCTGCATCTTTTAAAAGCCTGCTAGTGAACTGTAAAAGGTGTGAATATGCTACTAATTTGTGGCAATACTTTAAAATAAATTTAAAATCATCTGAATTGTAAGAATACTTAGTCCTTTTTCTATTATGTAATAGAAACCATTAGACGGTGTTATCCTAACATTCTTGTATGAGTGCAATCAAAACCTTAAAAGGAGCTCCAAGTGCTCCTAATAATCTTCCCAAGGATGTTGGGCAGAGTGGAGTCCATGGTGCAAGTCCTGGCCCTGCCACCTGCTGGCCCTGAGCCTTGAGCTAAAGACCCAGCCTTTCTAAGCTGCACACCCTCACCCACAGTGTGGTGTGGTGACAAGAACTCAGCATTGCTTCTGATGTATTTGAATAGCACAAACTTTATGAGAATTATTTTAAATTCCTGTTTCCCAAAAGGCATTGTTCTTTTGAGCATTTGGTACTTGGAGGGAGCTATAAGTCTTTTCTTATATCAAACAGATGAAGTAAAAGTGAGATTCCTTTCTGAAGTCTTGAATTTGGAGTATTCATAGCAAACATGCAAAGGTGCACACGCTGTAGTTTCAATTCAGAAATGCCAGCACCTCAAACACACATTCGGACACACACACAGACACTCACGTAGAGAGAAGGGCAATCGGGTTTGAAGGAGAGTGTCACGCGGACAGAAGTGCAGCTCAGTAAAGCAGTGCTCGACGCTTTTGCCCCAGGCAGCATAAGCAATGCTTTTGGATGACAGAATAACCCAGAAATCAAGTCTGGTGGGCACGCTTTAGTTTCTGAAGCAGCACAGCGTGTGCACTCCCTTAGTTCGGGCACGCTGCGTGATCAGACAGCACGTGCAGCATGTCGGAAAGATGTTAGAGGAAAGGTTGGAATACAGCAGGGTGGGGACAGGGGCTCTGCTTTCTTAGTTTGTAAGATTCTGAGGCTTTCCTGATGTGCAAATGTCTCAAAATTCTCTGGGGCTGTATGTAAAGTGAAGATGAGAATGAGCCACAAGAGCAGGAACGATGGGATCAGCCTACAGTACTGCGGTTTGGGGGGCGTGGGGCCGACAGCCAGGCTGGAACGGAAGGACGAGGGAGGGAATGCACTGCCCTGGGAGAGGTGCTGACGCAGCCCATGGCGACACGGCACAGGCACAAGGGCTCTCCTGGCCGCCTGCTTCTCCGCTGGCTGTGCTCCTCAGGCCCCGCTCGGAGTGAACTGCTGATCAGACCGACCATACTTCAGAACAATACTGAACCACGCTTCCTTGGGGGGAGGTGGCAGACACACACCCTAGCGTCTAAGGTTCCGTGGACTATAGTGGTGCAGGGTGTTCTTGCCGCCTACTTACTTCTCTCTCATTTTTAAACTCGCTGAATCTCTGCCTCCCACTGGGTGTCAGCTAGAACCTTGAGCCTGAGGTATGTGGCCCTACCTCATTTTCACAGTGAGCCCTGAAGTAGGTGTTATGGACACTACTGGACTTCACCAAGGCAAATAATAACAACATATGAACGCCATCAAAATAGCAGTCAGGCTTTCGATTTAAACATATTGTGTATGATAGCATACGTTGTACTGTGAGATCACACAATGCCATGTACTGCATATTCTCCAATAAAACATGCTCACCCACAGTGTGGCCTCAATGCATCCTGGATTACGGCACAGCCAAAGTCCTGGAATGCCTCAGTTATAGGCCTCAGCACCCAGAGCCTTCCGCACCGCCATGTAATTTACACTGACAGGAAGAAGCACAACCCATCGCACAACCGTGCCCTGCCCCACACCCTCCCTGCAAGCCAGCACTCCCACCCCAAAGCTTTCCCAACAACCCATTCCATTAGTTCATTCTGCTTTCCACCAGCGCCCAGACCCAGAGAGACCACACATTACACTGGAAGGGCATTTATGCAGACACCCTTTGTGCCCCATGGGGTAGGCACTGGGCACCTGAAAGGCGTCAGGGACAGAAACTGGGCGGGGCTGAGGACGCCAAGATGAACGCACCCGGAGGCTCTAAAGCAGCTCTGGGTTATTGCAAGAGCTTCATGTCCCATCTTCCATTTTACCCTTGCATCTACAGAGTCAGAGTGATCCTTCCAAAGCCCAAAGTCAGATCAGGCTCCTTCTCTGCTCACAGCCCCTGATGGACACTCATCTCGCCTGGTGTAGAAGTCAGAGATCTACAGTGGCCACTCTGCTCTCGTCTCCTTCGTCTCTGTCAGCCACTCAGCTCTGCCACCTTGCCTCTGCTGTTCCCGAATGCACCAGGCAAGCTCCTGTCTCCAGGCCTTTGCTCTCGCTGCTACCACTCGAGCCACATACCCAACACCCAGATACATACTTGACCTACCCATCCCCTCCCCTCCTTCCCATCTTTGCTAAAATGTCACTCTCTCACTGAGGCCTTCTATTACCCTGTTTAAAACTGACTTCTCCCTGACCCAGCTCTCCCAGGCCCCATCCCTCCAGAATGTTTAGTGACTTCTAACATACTCACTACTTTCTGTGTTATTTGTCTCTTCTCTCCAAAATAGTTCCATGAGGGCAGGGATTTTTACTGTCTTTATTGCTATGAATAGTAAAAATCCCTGCCCTTACCTAGAACAGTACCTAACCTCAATAAACACCTTCTGAACGAATGACCCAGAGCACATGAAAATGTTACTAGAGAGGACACAACCAGAAAGGCGCTTCTCAGCACATCGCCTCAGAATGCACTTGGCCACACACTCTGCCTGTCAGCACACAGACCAGTACCACCCACCTGCCTCACGGACCCAAGACAGCCTGCTACGCACCCGACCCACATTCACCAGCACTAACGTCTGTACTAAAGCTTGTCACCCCTTCAGTACAGCCCTCACCATGCAACACGGTGCACTGGCGGCAACAGGATCTGCCAACCAGCTCACCAGCTGGCACCACCTCATAGAACCATGTTCCAGCCACTGTCACACAAAGCGTAGCCCATGGCCAGCAGCATTTTGTCACCTGGGAGAGTGCTGGCAATTCGCAATCTCAGGCTGGACCCCAGACCCACTGAACCAGAATCCACATTTTAATCAGAAACCCAGGTGATATGTGTGTGTACATTATGTTTAAGAAGCTCTACTAGGCTGTACACCATGGTACCTGTGGCACTTGCCTGGGTGATGAAAGGTGGCAAGAGTCACAGCCCTCTCCATGCAGAGTGCAAGCATCCACACATCAGACCCTGCACCAGCAGCCCACAGGTACATACTGCACAATGACGTGGTGCCACGGTAGACACAAGTCAGCATCCACATGACAGCCCTGTGTGCAAAGGTCCCTACCGAATCCCTTACATTCCGTAGCAGAATACATTGTGGTATCTTATTATAAAGCCATGCATTTATTCATTCATTTACTGAGTAAAAATTATTAACTATCTGTTATATGCTAAGCCTTTTTGATGAGACTAAAGGGCAACTGTCACAATCCTTTAGTCTCATCAGAAAGACACAAGATATTGAACGAGAAATTACAACAGAGCGTGTGATGTGTTTGTTGATAGGACAGTACCACAGGATCACTACTCAGGACCAACAAGAGCCTCCCTGAGAGGGTGATGTTCTTCTCTTTCATGAGGGAAAGGAGCAAGGCGCCAGGAGGGGAGGGTGGTGGGAAGGGCTTGGGGCATCTGGGGAGAGGTTCTACATGGACAAAGTCAGAAAGGGAAGACAGGTGCTGTAAGAAGCTCAGAAATGCTGGTTCTCACCAGCAGCTGAGGTTGGGGAGGAGCAGAGGATGGACCTTGGAAGATCCCAAAAGCCATATATGTTAAGTAACAAAAGACATTACTTGGGGGGCAGCAGAGAGCCATTGCTGGGGGTAGGGCTTGAAGCAAGAGACTGATACAATTAGATGCACATTTAAAAGATTACTCTGTGCCCTGAAACAATATACCAAAGCCAGTGTGTTCCAGTAGTTTTGAGCAACACTCTGTGAATAGCCCCTCATAAAAGATGGCAATGAGAACAACTTTAAAAACCCATTTAACATTATTTTAATGACCTACAATAATAATGACCTCTACTGATGTTTGGATATACTCCTCTGTTATTGCCCATGTATTTTTTCTTGACTCATTCCATTTAATGTCATGTGTGAATCAGGAATGCCGACAGGTTCACGCATGCATTTTAATATCCCACAAGGCACATGGGACTTCACAAGCACTGGCCCTGAGCTCCTCAGAAGGTGTGGGGAAGGGGAAATGTGAAATCCTTAGATGGGGGCTCTCAGGTTGGTGTGTGTGACGTGAAAGGTATATGCTCAAGTTGCCTCAAATGAGTGGGTGGTGTATTCATTACCATTATTTCTAATTCAGTTTGAGGACATCAAGGGCAATGCCTCTTCCCCTTACAGCCAGGGCAGACCATCTTGAACTATATAAGCCCCGTCCAGTCACTATGCTTTGAAAGTCATTGTTTAAACACACGCCAGGGAATTCAAGACACTGATCAGTTGAAAACCATATCAAAAGCACAAGAGCTGAAGGATCCTGTTGACCATTACTAATTACTGTAATCTTTTTTATTCTTCATAAGAACAGCTACTTTTCCTAAGCACCTTTGGTGAGCCAGACACTGGGCTCGACCTTTTATAGTCATTACTGCTTAGCAGGAATAGTCAAAATATTTGTCCAGTCAGAACAGACTCTGGTTGTAAATAACCAGAACTAATGGGAACTGGCTGCACATCAACCTGATGTTGAATAATCACCACCCCAGAGGTTACAAACTGACAGCCCATGGCCACACATGGCTCACAAATGTGTCTTATTTGGCCTGAATTGCATCTAATTTTTAAAAATTTGTTGCCAATATATCAAAAAATAGATTTCACATAAAAGTCTTGGTGAGAATGGAGCGTGGAGTGCCTGCCTCCCTGTGCAGCAAAGCTGGCTGCCCCGGGTCCAGCTCCCAGGGGGCACTCAGGAAAAGACAGCTGTTTTTTTCCTGGATGATTAGAAAGATTACAATGGTCATAATGGGCAACAGAGTCTTCCAACTGTCCAGCTGAAAATAAAGACCCGCTGTCCCTTTTAGACCGCCTGTCAGTTCTCCAGGTGGCCTCTGTGCCCACCACTCCCTCCCCCTCATTTTCTTTACCTGCCTTGCCTCTTAGGCACCTGAGTGTGTGACCTATTCCAGGGAGCCACAACCCCTCACCCAGACTGGTGAGGAAAAGGGTCTTCCTCTTAAAGAGATCTTCCTCAGGTCCACGCTCCTCTGGCCTCTGCTCACCTCTCCTGCCTCAGCATCTCACACTGAACTCCACAGTGGTGACTCAGCCTGAAGTCAGACTCCATGGAGGGTCCCACCCTCAGAGCTTCCGGTGTCCCCAGGGATGCTGACACTGCTGGGCAGGAGACCAAACTATGAAAACCACCGCCCCATCACTAAAGCCGGAACCCCAATGTCACAAGGTCAAAGCTGGTGGGGATGAGGGCATTTGCATCTTTCCTCTGGCCCAATGAGGGCAGGATGCACACTTGGAGACCTCATAAAGGACCCATCTCTGAGGTTCCTGAACGGACAACCCATTCTTCTCTCCAGATTGCCTTTTGCTCTTTTTCCAAATGGGTTAATAAAAGCGATGACATTGCCCTTGACCCGCAGGCCTCTCTCCAACCTCAAGTGCACACAGAAACATTCCCCTAAGGAAGAGCGTCATCAGGACCGACATTGTGCCCTCAAAGACACTGCACGTGAGACCTTGATAAACATGTGACCCCACTAACAAATCATTGCTAGTTCTCCTGCACCAGGCACTTGCTGTTTTATGTGTAGTCGGTCCTCTCACGGAGAAACTATCACTATCACTGTATTACAGATGATGAAATAGGAGCAGAGAGGGGAACTGACTAATCCAAGTTCACCATCTCTAGAATAACCAGCAGACTGTTTGTTGGACCCACTGTATTCACTAGAGTCAGACGCTGTTGGGAACATTGAACTCAATGCTATGTCTGTGTTTTACATGGGTGTTGAGTACCTGGAGGGCAATAGAGACATGGAGGTGAAGTCATGTGGGACATGCTTGCAGGTGTGGGTGTCGGGGGCGGGGAGGTGTTGAGCTTGGAAATCACAAGATTCAGGAGCATAAGACCAGCATCTGCAAATGTCTACAGAGAAAGAGGTTCTCAGTGACAGAACAGGACCCAAGGATGGCAGTTCTGGGAGGCTGATATGATATCAATACACAAGTTTGCAACAATTAGAAGGATCACACATTGGAATTGGCTGCCTAAGAGACCTGTTTCCTAGCGCCCAGAGAGAAACAGAACTCACAGAGCTGATGTCTCCTAATCATTTGAGATGTGCAGGTCTGGGGAGATGAGAGAATCACCTGGGAGGCTTTCTTAAACGACCTGTCCTTTGCCCCGGGCATTCCTGTGTGCCTCTGATGGGGTCTGACTGTCTGAATCCTGGCTCTATCACACACTAAGTGAATTGGGACTGAACACTCAAGTTCTCCAAGCTTCCCTTTCCTCTTCCATTATAAGGAATAACAGGTCATGGTGAGGACTTATTAGATGCTACATGTGAATTGCTTAATACAATGTGTGGCTCATAGAGAGTGGCCAAGGAATTAATAATAGTAATAACTAATAATAAAAATTTGCATGGTTATCATGGTCATCTTCTTCACATCCAAGACCCTGACAACTTCAGGTTTCTGTGACAATATTTATGTTTACTTTTCAGCCTCAGCGGGCAGTTTTACAAGCCATAATAAAGTCACCAGGTCTCTGTTCTGCTTATCTAACAAAGAAATATCCTCCCACCAGATTCACGGATCTGATGAATTCAGATCCTGACAAGCATTCTCTTCCGAGTTTTGGGGGACAGAACACATTTGTGTGTGGGCAGCGGCGGGAATATGAGAGTTTCCTTCTTATGTTGTAACAGTTACCTCAGCATCACAGCTACACGCAGAACCTCCGGCAGGTCTGCGAGCAGGTCGGCTTCTGCTTCATTTTCTTTCCTTTTAGTACAGAGCCACTTATTTACTGACTAAGACGCAGTGTGTGTTTCAGAATTAAATTTAAATACTGTTGAAATAAAAAACATGACCTTTTCAATGTTACTATGAAGAGAAAATGACAGTGTGGAACCAAGGAAAAATGAAGGCAAAATTAGATTCTTTACCGTTGTCTAAATGTGGATTTAAGTGCTGCTCACCAAAGAACCACTCCCCAAAGCCACCAGCGAAGACAGTTACAGAAACTGAGTTGATGAGACAAACTCAATATTCATCATCTTTCCCACAGGAGTAGAGGCTAGACTGCATGAATGGAAATCTCCATTTTTACCAGCGACTTTGTACAGATCTGTGAGCAGTGCGAGCGGCGACATCCACGCCCGCCCCTCTGAGGCAGCGCGTGCGCTCACTTGGACAGGGAAACAGCGCGTGGGGTACACGTGCCCAGCAGTCAGGGCACGGCCTACTTACAGATTTTGGCTTATACGGAGGCTGGATCTCTTTGCGCTCAAGTTTCTCCCAATCGATGTACCGGAAGAATGCATGCTCTTTGATGTCACGTTCACCTTCGGGTCCACAACCCAGACGTTTGCCCGGGTGTTTGGTCATCAGCTTTGAGAGAAAGAGGAACGTTCAATTTCATGATCTTCAGAAGGGGACACTTGAGAGACTAAAGTGATTCCTCTAATGAATTAGGGAAGAAAGCACATTAAAAAGTCTCCACTAAAACTAATACAGAATAATATTGAATATAAGCCACAATTGAAAAAAAGTCACTGAAAAAAAAAAGAACCCCAACTAATTTTATTTTTTGCTTTTCATCCCAGCAATAATTTCCTGGCCAGGGCTTTCTAATAGGTGGACCCGACAATAGTGCCGACAGCTACTCATCCCAGAGCAAGATCCCTATGGTTAATCAAGCTCTGAACTTCAAGTTAGAAATGTCATATGATGAATTTTGGTTTAAAAATATGTTTCATGCAATTACTGCTGCATTTAATGAGAACGGTTTCAATATCTTCAAATTCTCCTCCCACCACAATAAAACTGGAGTTGAATCAAGGCAAAGGACACATTCATTCAGATAATATTTGCATTTCTCAGTAAAGCCCTTGTAAAAATGACAAAACAGAAAAAACTATTAGTCAAATGGACCCAAGTTTCAAGTAATTACTTTCTGAAAACTCATTAAGTAGTCAAAACCTAATCCAGCTCATTCCCCTTGCATCACACATTATACTAGGTTCTGTTGAGGTTTCTTTGGTGTTCCATTTAAAATACTTAATTATCGAAACCTTCCATCTTTGGGTCTCTGAGTCAATGCTAAATAACAAAATGAATAGATGCTCCAAGATGAAACCAGACAGGCTTCCTATTGTAAATTAATTCGAAGCAGCTTACGACTTTAGCCAATGTACAACATGAAAACGGAAAAGTGGTCATTTGAAAAAAGTACCAACAAAAGGTCATCAAAAGTCAAAACAAAAATGATTGGAACATATAAGTCCAAAAAGCTTCCCAGAATTGAGCAGACACCAGCAGCCCATGATGTCAGAACCCTTAGATTTTGCCCAGGATTTGCTGGTAATAGGGGAGGAACCCAGCAAGTCACACCTGCTCTGTTGGACATTCAGCTTAGCTGATTCCTGCTTACAAGACAATTTTCCATCAGAAACCACCTCCTCCTGACCCCCATACACACATACTTGCCATATGTGCTTTATCTTCCAGGGGAAAAATAACTGGGCACTTAATGTTTTAAGCTAACTCTTTATTTACATGCATGATCTTACCTGATTCTGACAATAACCCCATGAGTTGCATATATCATTTTTCCCATTTAAATGACAAGGCAGTTGACACAGAGGTTGAGCAACTAGCAAGGACTCAGAGATAGTAAATGGCAGCGATTGGATTCCACCATTACCTAACTCCAAAACTTGGGCTTTTAAGAGAAATGGAGGAATTCTTTGTGTGTGGTTTCCCCTGAGATATTTGTGGCTTGGCTTGGTCAGGAAGGGCCTATGGAGGGTAAGCAAATTGAACCAAGCTTTGATGTTTGTTAGGATTAGGATGGAGGAAAGAAAGGGCTTTGAAATCGTGGCTACTAGTACTATTACTAATAGTAATATCAGTAATGGTTCCATGCATTGAGGAGGCTCTGTCCCAACGGCTTCCCAGACATAACCCATTATACTTTCACCTTCACAATAACACTTCAAGGTCTTAGCAGCTATTATCCTCACCTTCCAGACAAAAAAATATTGGGTCCAGTTACGTGGCAATTTGCCCACATCACACAGGTAAGTCGCAGAGCCATGACTTGCACGGATCTGCCTGACCCAGTGCTTTGCAGCTCTGTCCTACACAGTCTCTGCTTGTTTTCATATACACGTGTGGCCAATCTGGGCTTCTGTCTTCTTGAAGTTTGATCAAAGTGGGAGTGGCAATTTAAGCAAAGATATACTGATTTTTTTTCTTTGATAGAAAATAGGGTCTTTAATAGGGTGGATACAGAAAGAGCATTTTCATTTGAATTGTATTGTATTCAAAAGTCTTGCTTAATTTTCATCTAAGTAGGAGGATGTCAAGCACAGAAAAGCCACTGCAGAAATAACCCTCACTAACAGGAGGCTCTGTCCAGTTCCTGCACTCCTGCCTTGTGCCTGAAGCTATGCAGACGGCTGGATTTAATCAGTGGTTCCCTCTCTGATAGCCTCCCAGACGAATCCCCTGGGGCCTGCTGTTCAGCAGGAAGCATTTGGCTGTTCACTTGAACATCTCCCCTCCTTTGGAGGCTCAGCTTTGAAGAAAGAACTCATACTAGACTCAGCCCATTCAACTCAGAAAGGTCCCCAACCCAGTAGCTGGAAAGTCACCCCAGTTAACCCTGAAGGTTATGGGTCCTAAATTAATAGAAATCTGCTCTACTAGGGAAACTGTGAATTGGAGCTGAAGCTGAATGCAGCTGACCTGGAAAATCCTCTTTCCTCCATGACCCACTTAGAATCCCCAGCTGTCCAGGCCAGGCAGAGTTGTGATCGAGAAGGTCTTGAGTGTGTATTAAGCACCTACTATGTGCCAACACCACTCAAGAAGCTTTCTCTTATGTTACGTCATTTAACACTCTCAAAAACTCTGTTCAATGAATACTAAGAAATAAAGTCCCAGCGATGCAAAGTTAACTTGATCAAGACCATGCACCTAGAAAGCTGAAGGTTGAGATTTCCAAAGGAGCTCTTGATCTCCAAAATCCCCCACTTTAAAAATACCTATCATCGAGGGGCAAACTGAAGTGCCAAGAGGAGTCTGGCATGTAACATATTAGTGCCAGAATTAGTAACAGCAACAATAAAGCTCAAGGGTTTGGAGGAAGAACACCAGGCTGTATTCTAAGTGATTCACATACACCAAGAACCTTATGCGTAGTCTTATCATTAGCTGTGATCTACAGACGAGGACAAACCACTTCCTTGTGTCAAAGGGCTTATAATGCTGGGATCAGGATTTGAAACCAGATGAAATTGGGTCACATGGTGATTTTTGCAAACTGGAGAGGGCAAACTCTATCTAAAGGGGGCACTGGCTCCCAATCCAGCTGACATGCTTTGCAGAAATGCCAGGCTCATCATGGCAACATTGCATTTTTTAAGAGACACAGGAAAGCTGAATGTTTATGGGAAATCCCTGATTTTTAAATGTTGGCAATCACTAAACAAACTAAAACTTCAGTGGGTGGCGTCCTCCCTCTCCCTCCCTACCATAAAATCTATAGGGGTCTGCACCGGCCTCATTCTGTGCCCTCTTTTTTCTATAAGCCTCGCTTAAGCTTCTAATGAACCTGTAGGTCTCAATCCTCTGCCCCAGCCTCATAACTTCACAGAAAATATTTTTAACCAATTCACTTTAAGAGGTTAGAGATTGAGACTAATCCCCAGGGATATGTGTATATTAATGTAGGCGGCTTAAACACCAAGCTTAGGTGATTCACTAAGAGTGGGAATTGTGCAGGTGTGACAAGGTGTGTCTAGACTTATCAAGGTGGTAAGAGGCTGGCCCAAACCACCCAAGTGTTCCGGCATTCCTCACCCAGGGCAGCTCACATGGCGCCTGACTGCTCAGGAAGAGCAGCGCAGGGGCAGGCAATGGGGAATCTGCAAACACCCCAGGGTCCAGCACTGGCGGGTCTGCTTTATTCAGACACACAAGTGGGAACCCACTAGAAAGCACAGCCACACTGTAACCTTGAGAACATGCCTTGAAAACGGTGGCATTTCTGGGCTTCATTCTCCAAGGTCTCATAGTGTTGCTTTTACACTTGTCACAGTTGGAAAGTTACCACATTTGGATAATATGTTTAAAGGCATATAGTTTTCAAGCCACGTGGGGCCCTTTGCAAAATACAAGAGCATATCAGGTCAGCCCAATGGCATTGAAGGTGAGGCCCATTCATATCCAGGGACTCACCCAGGTCACTGTGAGCACATGCTGGCCTAGCAGCAGATGAACAACAAGCAATCCCTACCCGAAAACAGGTGTCCTGCCTTCTTCACAAGCGTGATTTACATAAGCCGCAGGTATACAAATATGTGTGCTCTCTGCTGTTTGGGTGTTGAGTAGGGGGCAGGTGGGGAGTTAGGGTGACTGAATTTGGGGTCAGCTTATCTAGAGAATCCTTCAAAAGTATATTTTCTTCACACAAAAGCCACATGCTCTTAGAATTAACCACACACGAGCAGCAGTCCCAGGCATGGCTGTGGACTCATGCTGCAGGCCTCTCGCCTTCCCACATGGTCCAGCTCTTCTGCTGGATCTCTGTGCCTCCTAGCTCATTCCTTCCAGTCAGCATTCCCTGTGCTGGGCCAGAGGCTGGAGCCAGCCAGCAGCAAAATGCGGTGCTAGGCGGGCCTCTACAGCACTGTTGTGCAAATGGGAAAAAGTGCTGTTTCTTTTGGGAGGTAGCAGGTCTGAGCCAGGGCTTGGGGTTGCCAAGTGGGGTGGGAGGTGGAGCTCAGTCCCCAATCTTCCTCCTGGGTGGGGCATCCTAGTGCAGGGCACAACCTGCGCCCTGGATGTGGAGACCCTGGCCCAGAGCTCTCAGGAGCTCACTCACCCCTTTGCAGATGGCCACTGCTTCCTTGGACATGGACTTTGGATAAGCCACGTTGTGTTCCATGATGGACTGGAAGAGTTCATCCTCATCCTCCCCTTCAAAGGGTGCCTGTGGGACAGAAGACAGGGTGTGAGGGGGAGGATTGCTGCCTGAACCTCCCCAACCACCTCAAACCAGTAGGCCCCCCTGCCTGGGGCCCCCGGGGAGGCTGCACTCCAGGCCTGCCAGCAAGATGAGCAAAAACAGCCAGCAGGCTAGGGTCGCTGCAAGGCTGTGGAAGTCAGAGAGGTTCAGATTTATGAGTGGGTATCAAGCTGACACTTTCTTCTAAAGAAACCACATAGATGGGGTAGAGGGAGGACTTCCTACAAATCACTTCAAATTCAAGTACCTGACCAGCCAGCATTTCGTACAGCAGGACTCCGAATGCCCACCAGTCCACTGACTTCCCGTAGGGCTGATAAGCGATTATCTGGAAGACAGAAGGCAGGCAGTCCATCAGGGAAGCATGCAGGTTCCCGTCACAGCTGGAGACTGAACGCGCCCCCCCATAGTGAGAGTGCCCATCACTCGGGGCGGGGTGGAGGGAGAGGTGTTCCTCTGCTGTCACCTGCCTGTTGTGAAAGATTAAATTGACCGTCACTGTCCCAGATGCAGGCCACTGTCTAAAACAGAGGACAGGCAGCCTTGTGTCCACCCAAGCCGTTTCTTCACCCTTAGAAAGATGGATATCCCTTTCCAAGACACTTGTATCTGGAGTATGGTACGTTATTTTTAATTTTAACACAGTGAGTGGGACCTTTTAAGAAGAAAAACTGTCTTTTTTCCTCATTATAAAAGTAATAACATTTATAAAACAATGTGAATATACTTATCACTACTGAACTATATATTTAGAGATGGTTAAGATGGTAAATTTTATGTTTTTATTTACCCAAATTTAAAAAATTAAGTTAAAAATATAATAGCATTTATTAATATTTTACTATTTATTTTAAAATATAGATAAGTAAGAGAATACAATTAAAATCACCCATAATCCTTAATCAAGAGAAAAATTATGATTGATATTTAATCTATTTCTTCCAGATTCTTTTCTATTAAGAAAGGATACATATTAAGCTCTGTGTGTATGAATATGTTTTATATAAACATAAACACTTTAATGTATGGAATAAATTTATTCACTTAAAACTTCCATGTTAATATTTGTATATCAACATAATCAGGTTTACCTTAATATAGCATTCCACTGACTGGCTATCCAAAATCTATTTTATCAATTCTCAATTGATTGGGTTTCTCGGATGCTACAATATAGATGCTTGTATAGACGTTTCGACATTTGACTAATTATTTTCTGAAGATCAGTTCCTAAGCTGGAAGACAGTGTGGAAGGCAACACCCTCCCTTTTCCCTGACAGTCCTTCCTATTTCACAGTACTATATTATAAGTTTCTATGTGCAATTTTTTAAAAAAATATATTTTATTGATTATGCTCTTACAGTTGTCCCATTTTCCCCCTTTATTCCCCTCCACCCCCACCCTCCTCCCACCTGCCTTCTCCCACCCTTCGTTCATGTGCATGGGTTGTACATGTAAGTTCTTTGGCTTCTCCCTTTCCTGCACTATTCTTAATCTCCCCCTGTCTATTTTGTACCTACCATTCATGCTTCTTATTCCCTGTACCTTTTCCTCCATTCTCCCCCTCCCCTTCCCTGCTGACAACTCTCCACGAGATCTCCATTTCTGTGATCCTGTACCTGTTCTTATTGTTTGCTTAGCTTGGTTTTTTGTTTGTTTGTTTGTTTGTTTAGGTTGGGCTGTTGATAGTTATGCATTTGTTGTCATTTCACTATTCATAATTTTGATCATCTTATTTTTCTTAGGTAAGTCCCTTTAACATTTCATATAATAAGGGCTTGGTGATGATGAACTCCTTTAACTTGACCTTATCTGGGAAGCACTTTATCTGTCCTTCCATTCTAAACTAGAGCTTTGCTGGATAGAGTATTCTTGGATGTAGGTCCTTGCCTTTCATGACTTTGAATACTTCTCTCCAGCCCCTTCTTGCCTGCAAGGTTTAAGAAATGAGCTGACAGTCTTATGAATTCCTTTGTAGGTAACTGTCTCCTTTTCTCTTGCTGCTTTTAAGATTCTCTACTTATCTTTAATCTTAGCTAATGTAATTTTGATGTGTCCTGGTGTGTGCATCTTTGGGTCCAACTTCTTTGGGACTCTGAGCTTCCTGGACTTCCTGGAAGTCTATTTCCTTTGACAGGTTGGGGAAATTCTCCTTCATTATTTTTTCAAATAAGTTTCCAATTTCTTGGTCTTCCTCTTCTCCTTCTGGCACCTCTATGATTCAGATGTTGGAACATTTAATGTTGTCCCAGAGGTTCCTAAGCCTTTCCTCATGTTTTTGAATTCTTGTTTCTTCATTCTGTTCTGGTTGAATGCTTCTTTCTTCCTTCTGGTCCACACTGTTGATTTGCATTCTGGTTTCCTTCCCTTCATTGTTGATTCCCTGTATATTTTGCTTTGTTTCACTTGCATAGCCTTCACTTTTTCCTCTCTTTTGCAACCATATTCAACCATTTCTCTGAGCATCCTGATTACCAGTGTTTTGAAATGTGCATCTGGTAGGTTGGCTATCTCTTCATCACTTAGTTGTATTTTTTCTGGAGGTCTGGTCCATTCTTTCATTTGGGCCATATTTCATTGTTTCCTCACAGCTGTTATGTTGTAAGGGAGGAGCCTTAGGTATTCACCAGGGCAGGGCAACCTCCATTGCTGCTGTTGAGGCACTGTACATGAAGGAGGGGTCAGAGAGGGAACAATGCTGCTTGCTCAGCTCTTGGCGGGCTTTCAGTCACTTCCCCCGCTACCCAAAAGCAAATTGGGCCCTTCTAGTGCTGATTCCTGGGTGGGTGGGTTTGTGTACGTTGTAGGACCCTGTGGGTCTCTCCAACGAACTCTTCTGTTAGGCTGGGAGTTTCTCCTGCCACTGCAACCTCCACATCTTCTTACAGCCAGAGGTTTTGAGGCTTTATTTCCCCACACTGCAAACCTGGGTTGCGTGGTCTGTCTCCCTCCTCAGTTGTCCCTCCCAGTTTATCTGCATGCAAATGTGGGACAGCCTGGTTCACCAGCTGAAACCTTGCCCACCCCAGTCCATCAGCTGCCGCTTCGCCCACCAGGTCCTCCAGCTGCTGTCTTGCTGCGTGTCCTGGCTGCCCATCTCTGCCCCTCCTACCAGTCTGAATGAATGTTTCTTCTTTAACTCTTTGGTTGTCGGACTTCCATACAGTTCGATTTTCTGGCAGGTCTGGTTGTTTTTTGTTTTTAAATTTGGTGTTTTCCTTCTTTTGGTTGTGTGAGGAGGAAAATGTATCTACCTACACCTCCATCTTGGCTCAAAGTCAGTTTTCAGATTTTTGATACTTATTGCCAAATTGCTAGGGCACATCAAAGTCTAGAATAGCTGTGATGATCCACATTTCGGTACGTAGAGGGTAAAACTATCTGTCAAAGGGGTTCAGAGGTGATAGAGCAAAGGTAAAAGGTCAAGGTCTGAGGTAAGAGTCCCAACTTTGGATCCTGACTGCTACTTTACAGCTGTGCGACCTTGGAAGAAGAAACATAACTTCTTTTTTTTATTTTTTATTATTTTATCATTGTTCATTTACAGTTGTCTGCATTTACCCCCACCCCCAACCCCAGGCAAACCCACCTCCCTCCCTTGCTTCCACCCTCCCCTTGGTTTTGTCCATGTGTCCTTTATAGCAGTTCCTGAATACCCTTGTCCCCCTTATCCCCTTCGCCCTCCCCTCTGGTTATTGCCAGATTGTTCTAAATTTCAATGTCTCTGGTTGTATTTTGCTTGCTTACCTCACAAGTGTCTTGGCTGTGGCTGATCTGAGTTCCCCGGTAGCTGATCTGGCCTTGGTGCCTTCTCTCATGAGTCCTTATATAAAACCCCTTAACATTTCATATAGTAAAGACTGTGTGATGATGTACTCCTTGAATTTGAGCTTATCTGAGAAGCACTTTATCCGCCCTTCCATTCTAAATGACAGTTTTGCTGGATAGATTATCCTTGGTTGTAGGTCCTTGCTTTTCATGATTTGAAATATTTCTCTCCAGCCCCTTCTTGCTTGGAAGGTCTCCTTAGAGAAATCCGCCGACAGTCTTATGGGAATTCCTTTGTAGGTAACTGTCTCCTTTTCTCTTGCTGCTTGTAAGATTCTTTCCTTATTCTTGACCTTGGGTAATGTGATTATGATGTGCCTTGGTGTGTTCCTCTTTGGGTCCCACTTCTTTGGGGTTCTCTGAGCTTCTTGGATTTCCAGGAAGCCTTCTTTACGTTTCAGTTTCTTCCTCTACCAAACAAAGTTCTTAATGATGTCATAGGGTTTGTGAGGATGGAAGAAAAATATATGCCTCTCATATATTACATCTTCAAAATGTCTGTTGTTACTAGAAAGTTCTCTAATTCAGTGATTGCTTGTTTTATTGAGTAAATGTGTCTGCACAAACTTGGTCCATTTATCAAATGCCATGTCCCACCTGAGCTTCTGCTCAGATCAGAAACGCCCTCCAAGGAGAATGAACCGCCAGAGGGAAGGCTTTCTGTGAGAACACTTGTCACTGACAGTATCTTCACTTTATTTCGTATTGATCTTCCTGAGAAACAAACAACTGAATCCTGTTACAAAGGACAAGAGATCCTGAGGACGTGAAAGAAGGTGCCAGAGGTGATGGCTAGCTGATGGTGAAGCCGGGGGAAGCCGTACCTAAGCCTTACTCCATCAGTGGGTTGGAGAGGGGGCCCCTCGGGCATGCTGGCATCACAAGCCCCAGGCAACTGTTGAAAACCACAGACATTGGGCCGCAACCTGCAGACAGTGCAACTCCATCCATCCAGGAAGACACCTACATTTTAAAAGCTCCTCAGGTGACTGTCAAGTGCAGCAAGAGAGCCAGAGATTATGGAACTCAATTCAGGAAACATGTCTGACAATAAACCAGGGTAGGCCACATAAGGAAAACTCCATGGGGTGCTAAAAAGGATTTCTTCTTTTAAAGGGTGATTTTTTTAATGACTCCAGTATTATAATAAAAAAATACATTTGCATTGTGAAAATTTTAAACAGTATAACAGATTGAGCTAGATTTCTCTTTACCATGCCCTTAACCCCAAAGGTAGCCAATGTTATAAAACCTGTAATCTTCCAGATTTTCCATGCTCTTACACACTCATGTACATACTCATAGGAAACGTATAGCAGCGTTCTGTGTATTGTTTAATTTTCCACAAATGGTATCAGGTGTGCATTCATCAGTCTGTACCTTGATTTTTTTCTCTTAACAATATGTCTTAAAGATCTTTCCATAGCTACATATATATCTAACTCACTCTATTGAATCAATGTCAGTAGTATTTCATACTATAAACAGTTCAGTCTATTGCCCATTCCCTGACTGATAGCTATTGTTCAAGTTAGTACATGCAGATATGTGTACTCTGTGCTTCATAAAGTCTGCATGGTATTTCCTAATAGAAATGTTGCATATTGGAGCTAACCATTCCTTTATTGATAGTCATTAAGGATGTCTGCCAAAAATAGTGCTTTGGTGAAGAAAGGGTTTTGAATACATATCCTTCTACCTGTGTGTGTTTGTGTGTGTGTTGTTTCCAGGAACTAGGTTCCTGGATGAGGACCTGCTTTGGTACAAGAGAATGCAG
Organism: Micronycteris hirsuta; assembly: GCA_004026765.1. Taxonomy (NCBI): domain Eukaryota; kingdom Metazoa; phylum Chordata; class Mammalia; order Chiroptera; family Phyllostomidae; genus Micronycteris; species Micronycteris hirsuta. The sequence continues at coordinate 50,241 of PVJI01001432.1, forward strand.
GTTTTAAATTTTGTGCTGAGTTATTTAGTTACTTGGGGCCTCCTCTCACCATTGTTACATATCAAGTGAAAGACAGTCAAGGAAAGAGGATTTCCAGAATGCCCATTTCTAAGAGTTTGTGCCATACCCTCAGTCCCATTCCTTAAAAAAGCCTAGTAACAGACTGCACAGAAAGTAACCTTTGTGGGCACCAATTCAGAGAAAAAGGAACACTATCCTCTGGCACAAATTTTTGTGCCATGATGTGTTGGGAAACCCATTCTGCAACTGACCATTTCCTTTAGGAAAGGAGGGGGCACTAGAATTAAATCTTCACCCTTTCATTTGTATCTGCATCATGAGAAGAAAAATTCTGAGTCTACCAGGGTTCAGTACAACTACTGCGTACCTGTCGGTACACACCCTGGGTCATTTGTCAGCCCAGGGGACCTCTCTCTCTCTTTTCCCTCCTCTTAACAAACACTGCGGTGTCACAATTAGGAGGTATCACCTGGCCATGAGCCACAGCAGCTTGATGAAAAACTTTACTGATATGTGAGGGATGGTTCTTTTGAGTTTTATTTAAATTTCTCCCAAACCTTGATGTATTTTGCGCCTGAGCTTCTGGATGTGTGCTGAGTTAATCTGCATGCATGATCTCAAAGGGAGGACCTGGAGTACAGGAGGAGGACGGCCTGAGGTTTGCTCTATTGCAGCCACCTAGGGAGCAGGGGACACGGGTGCAATGGGCACTGGGGTCTCGTCAGCTCTCACCTCAGGGGCGATGTAGTCTGGAGTGCCACAGAACGTCTTGGTGGTCACCCCATCCCAGATGTTCTCCTTACACATACCAAAATCAGCGATCTTGATGTGGCCCTCAGAATCCAGCATCACGTTGTCAAGTTTTAGGTCACTGTTACAAACATAAGAATTTAGGGACTTAATAAAAATGTTATATATTTTAGGTCAACCACTCATTTTGTGCAAAACATTGTGCTAGGTGTTGTGGGGGAACAGAAGTGAAAATAAGGCAGCCTTTCCCCTCCAATAGCTTACAACCTGGCAGGAAGATCAAGAAGGGTCCACAAACCTTTGTGTTTTTCTTTTTCTACAAAGCCAACTGTGCCAAATTTCTCAAGAGGGCATAGTGACACACCAGATCTGAGAAGAGAGACCCACAGAATGCTAAATGAAGGGCAGAGTGTCTGCAGAGGCTTCCTGTATCCAGTAGCACTTCACAAACTGATGTGTGTAAGACCCCTTATCTTTTGTAGAAAGAGATATTTTTCACAGAATTATTATTTTATATCGAGGAGAATAAAGGAGGAGAAAAACTAGTTGACAGAACCCAAGTGCTCCAAGCTCTCCAAGGCCAGTTTCTAGGGCATGTGCCAGGTAAAACCACTCCTCCTTCTGACCTTCACCCTCCATTACCAGGAGTAGAGGGTGAGTGGGGACTCTTCGCTCAGGATGAGATCGTCCCTCCCCAGCCAGATTTCCTATTACCACTCCAAGGACTGAAAAAAAAAGCCCCAGGACTCTACAGGCTTCTGGCAAGGCCCCCACCTTCCATCCCTCCATTCCACCAGCACCCACAGACTCACCACTTTACCTGCCTTGAGACGACCAGGGCTAGTCTCTTTATGCCTTGTACTCCCACATTCGTCAGTTGCTTTAAAAGGTCCAGGACTCTGAGGCTACCCTAACTCTTCAGACCCTACTCCCATGTTGTCTGCAGAATGGCAGCACCAGCACCACCCAGCACACATCAGCCCTCCCCACTGCCTGATGTTTCTCCATCATTCTTATCGCCGCTTGACAGATTACACATCTTAATTTACATATCTTTCTCCCACTGCTACAAGTTCTACAAAGGCAAGTGGCTTTACCTATTTTTCTCACAGCTATACCCCCACCACCTGGAACAGTGCTTGGCACATAGTAGGCTTTTGATAAATGTTTGTCAAATGAATGAATGAAATGGACTTCTCTGGCTTACCACAGCCTCTTAAACAGACCCCCACCTGTGCCATGTGCCCTTTGGAAGCCCATGCCTCTGCCCATTTCTCTCATACAGCAAAGCAGCCCAGGCTGGCACTGTCTACGCTATTTGCATCCATGTGGTATAGGGAGAATTGCACACCCCGGACTCACTGACAAATAGCAGCCTCAGGCTCAATAGTCTGCTTTGCATGAAACATAAAATGGTATGACTCATACAGCTATGATCATATACTTGCTCCTCCAAAAACGGGCAAATGCCAAATCCCAAACTTAATCCTGTCTTTCAGGGCAACCTACTAGGAAATCCATTTCTAATTGTGGTTACACAGTAAAACAATACAATTTGTTTCATAATACTATGATCTGTCATATTCTGACAGCCAGGATTCTCTGCTTGCTCCCCAAATGTGGGGTCCATGGGCAAGAGAAAGACATGCTGGGCCCCACTGGGGAGCCTCCTCCTCTTACAGCAAATGGTCTCCAGTTTGAGGCTCCAAACCATCCCCAGCGGCAGAGTCCACAGGGATCGTTATCACCACACAGAGCAGCTGAACTCTGCCAGGGCAGTGGGCGATGCTGCCTGGTGGAACACATGCCCAAGTTAGCACTGGAGGATTCCTCCCCCACCACAAAGTCTAATTTTAAAAGCAGTTGAAGAAAGAGGCAGGGGAGAGAGGAGCAGAGGCAGATGAGGAGATGGAAAGTGTTCACGTACCGGTAAATGATGCCCTTGCTCTGTAAGAAGAACAAGCCGATGGCAATTTCTGCAGCATAAAATCTGAAATTAAAAAAAAAAGCCATGGAGAAATGCAAGGACACCATATGCTTGGCAACTCTCAGAATTCAATATAATATTGAACTGGGCACAGGGCATCAATGTCCCACCATGAATTGTCAGCCACCCGTCTCATAAAACAGACTAGGGGAGTGTGGATGGATAAGCAGAGTTTAGAGAGCTAGCAGGCTGCCTTAAGAACAAATTGGGGTCGTCAGACATTTAGCAACTACTTAGTGGAGAGAAGGTCATGGGATATGATGGACTAGATGGAGAATGATTGTTTCAGATTGTACTAGGTTAAAATATCTTAATAATAATAGCTACCATCTGTTGAAGGCTGGCCAACTATCTAACATCATTTTAGGTTATTATCTGATTTAATCTTAATAACAATCCTATGAGGTGGGTCCTACTATTACATCCCTGCTCCTTAAATGAGGAAACTGAGGCTTACTGACATGAAATAACTTGGCCAAGTTATACAACTAATAAATGACTCGGCCAGGATGGGAAATCTCTTACTGAAGGCCCAGGAAGCAAGAGGTTGGAGAGAACCAGAAAGCCTAGTTATACCATAAGGGCTGGGCAGGGCTTTAGGCACTATATTACGTGCCCTGATAATATATGTCATGTGTGTGCATGTGTGTGCACATGCATGTGAGCATGTGTGTACGCGTGTGAGAATGCAAACCCTACCAGAATTCAGTGACCATAATCTTGGCAGATGGGAGGATGGGGCAAGGCTGCACTGCATGGAAGCTTCTGGAATGACAGGATGGGGCCCTAGGTGAGTTTTGGGGACTTGCTGAAGGACAGTAAGATCTTAGCAAATGCCCTAGATGAGGCTGTCATCACTCACCTTAGGACTTGCCATATTCCTGTTCACCAACAGTGGGCGAGAAACAGGATGACACTGTGTTCCACTGCTGGGATTATACCCTAAGAATCCTGAATCACAAATTCAAAAGAACCTGTGCATGCCTTGTTCAGAGCAGCGCTATTTACAATAGCCAAGTGCTGGAAACAGCCTAAGTGCCCATCAGTAAATGAGTAGATAAAAAACCCTAGAACATTTACACAATGGAATGCTATGCAGCAGAAAGAAAGAAGGAGCTCCTACCTTTTGCAACAGCATGGATGGAACTGGAGAATATTATGCTAAGTGAAATAAGCTAGTCAGTGAAAGACAAATACCATATGATCGCACCTATAACAGGAATCTAACGAACAAAATAAACTAATGAAAAAAATAGAACTGCAATCATGGAAACATGACACAGACTGAAAGTGACCAGAAGGGACGGAGGAGGAGGATAATGATGGAAAGAAGAGTAAGGGAGAGTAAAGGGCTAGACAAAGAACATGTACGAATGACCCATGGACATGGATGACAGTGTGGAAACTGACTTTGGGAGTGGGGGGGTGGGACGGGTAGAGGAGGGCAAAGGGGGGAAATTGGGACAACTATAACAGAATAACAATAAAAATGATTTACTTAAAAAAAGAAGAGATGGCTTCCTTGTAGACTGAAGGGGACAGAATGGACTCTGATCAGTGTCACCGCCCAGAAGCAACAGAGCACAGCCATGATGCAACCTGGCCCTCATCCCCCGACATGGGGGCACATAAAGGGGCATGGTGTAGGACAGGGAACATGAGTAAAGATTTGGGTCAGAATTCTGATCTGCCTCACACTAGCTCTGTGATCTTGAGCAAGTTTCAAAACAACTGTTTGGACTGAGCACATAGTGAGCTCTCAATAAATATTGACAAATGAATGAACGAAACTCACAATGACATTCTGCAAGGATGCTAGGGGCCTTTCCTTGGGAGTCAGGAGCAAGAATTATAGATGAAGAAACAGGTATGGTTTTCAAACACCAAGTTCTTAGCTGATGTCAGGAAGAAAGAAGCATGCCACATTGAGCAGAGTGCCTTTCTTCCCTGGCCATACCTTTCTTATGAAGAAGCCCCAAATATTTCAAATCCCTATTCAGCTTCAAATCCAAAGAAACTAACAACCCGCCCACATATCCCAAAGGAAATGCACAGCAAAGTTCTGACTTACACAGCGTGAGGCTCCTTAAACCGGCCAACCTGCTGGATATGGTACATGAGGTCACCACCGTTCACGTATTCCATCACAAAGTACAGGCGATCCTGGAGTAAGACAACATGACAACATCAACACCTGTCGTTTCTCAGGTTCCAAATGGAGAGCAGAGAATAGCTAGGACTTATGGCCTAAAACCACCAGGACCCCACAACAGACCCCCAGCTACCAGGCCCATTGTTTCCCCATGTGCAGCCTTTGTGCCACTGGAAGTTTGCAGGTGAGCACAGGTGGTACATAAATCTTCTTTTTAATTAATAACTCTAAGTTTATATTCATTTGGACTGAAAAATATAATTAGCACATGAGTCTTGGGACTTAATGGACATTATTTAGTATAAAGCTAATTTTAGTAAAAAGTGAAAAACATTAAGTAAATCCTATTACGGTTTATAGGTGGGCCTACTGATGCCCTCATGATGCCCCCTCATGTTTTTCACATCCTGGTATTCACATCCTTGTGCAGTCCCTTCCCACAAGGAGCAAGACTGACTTAGTAACCAATAGGATACAGGAAAAATGACAACACATAACTTCCAAGACTGGGCCATAAGAGACATGACAGTTTCCATCTTGCTCTATCTTAAATCACTTGCTCTGGAGGAAGGTGGGGCTGTGCTGTGGAATACTCGGGCAGCACTGTGGAATGGTACATGTGGCAGAGAACAAAGGCCTCCTGCCAAACATTACATAAGCTGCAGTGTACAATTCTATATGTCATCTGTATATTGCATTGTGTGCTCACCACCCATAGTCTAGTCTCCTTCCATCATCATGTATTTGACCCCCTTTACATTCTTTATCCTTTTTCCACCTCCTTCCCCTCTGGTAACCACCATAGTGTGTCTGTGAGTTTGTTTTGTTTTTGCATTTATTAATTCCTTTTTTATAACCTATATGACTGAAATCATTCAGTTCTTGTCCGTTCCTGTCTCCTTATTTCACTTAGTACTATAAAGACCTAACTAAAAGACCTAAAACAATAAAATATATGGAAAAACACATAGGTACTAAACTTATGGACCTTGGTCTCAGAGAGGATTTTTTTAAAATTACTTTATTGTTCTTCAATTATAGTTGTCTGCATTTTCTCCCTTCTCCTCCCCTCCCCACCCCATCCAAACCCATCTCCCTCCCTTGCTTCCACCCTCCCCCTTGGTTTTATTCATGTGTCCCTTATAGTAGTTCCTGAAAACCCTTCTCCCTACAATCCCCTCCGGCTATTGTTAGATTGTTCTTAATTTCAATGTCTCTGGTTATATTTTGCTCGCTTTTTTCTTTTGTTGATTATGTTCCAGTTAAAGGTGAGATCATATGGTATTTGTCCCTCACTGCCAGGCTTATTTCGCTTAGCATAATGCTCAGAGAGGATTTTTTTAATTTGACTGAAAAGCAAAGAAAGTAAAAGCAAAAATAAATGAATGGGACTACATCAAACTACAAAGCTTCTGCACATCAAAAGATATCATCAACACAAAAAAAGACAACTAACCACATTGGAGAAGATATTTGCAAATGATACCTCATATAAGGAGCTAATATCCAAAATATATAAAGAACCCGTACAGCTCAACAAAAACAAAAACAAACAGTCCAATTTAAAAATGGGCAGAGGACCTGAAAAGACACTGCTCTCACAAAGACATGCAACTTTCATTTGAGGCCCCAAAGCCAGAACCACCCAGGAAAGCCACTCCTGAGCTCCCAGCCCACAGAAGCTGACAATAAATGTTTAAGGCACTGAGTTTTCAGATGCTCAGTAATAAATAACACAGTAACTATGGGAAAAAAATGATTAATGTTTGAAAGATAGTGGCCTTAGGAGGGCATATCCAGAAGTATACGAATTAGGGCCAGGAAAAGAAATCTATACCCCATACAGGGAAATTTTTCAACACATCTTTCAAGGGAGATGTGAAGTCCTTCAAGTCCCTCTGTCCGGCTCAGCTGTATAAGCCCTGTTCCTGGGTCAGGGGCAGCACATAGCAGTAGTAGTAGCAAGCAGAGAGCGGTGCAAGAAAGATTTCATTTGGAACCCAGCTCTGCTCCCTGGAGCGAGTGTATCTGCAGAAGTTATCAAACACCTGGGTCTCCTTATCCAGGAAACATAATAACTCAGCCCCAGTGTTGTCGCTGGATCTGATGAGACACAGGTATGTGAGGGTCCTTGGACAGCACCTGTGTGAGACCTGCCTTGTCATCTTCTACCTAAGGGTGTTTGCTAAGTGAAGGAATGACTCCACCTCTTCTTAGAGACTTCCACTTGGGTCAAGTCCACTTTATATTAGATGATCAACTTAATAAAAAGTAAAAGAAAGGAGTAGAAATGATCAGAGTGCCCTACAGAGGACACTAGGTGTTATTTTATAAAATGTACGTTTAGGTTATATTTATATGTCAGTATGGCTGGGTTGCAATGTAAAAGGTTTGCTGTCAAAAGTTGCAAAGCTATTGTGGGGGCTATAAGACCGGGAGCAGGGATGGTGGAGAAGTAAAGCTCAGGGCAGTTTCTGCTTTTGAAATCAATATAGGATTTGAAGTGTCCTGCCTATACTTACTGGCTGTGTGACACTGAGCAGTCCCTTAAATCTCAAATCTCCAGATGCCTCTTCACCTGTAAGTGGACGTTACTTACCTGCCCCATAGAGTACTAAGATGACATATGGAAAGTGTCTAGCATGATATTGGCCATATAACAAATGTTTAACCCAACATTTTAAAAATTCCCCTTATAATGCATCATCATACCTATAAGCCATATGAGCATTTGTCAAAAATGTATTGAGTGTCTAACAATCAGAACAACAGTAAATCATGAAATAAACCTACCATCGTGTGAGAACTTACTATATGACTGAGCTAAGTGTTTTATATATTTGGTCTCACTTATCTTTCTAAACAACTCAACAGGACCAGTATTGCCATTCTCCCCCTTTTAAAGACATGAATGTTGAAACTCAGAAAGGTTAAGTAACCTGTAAATGGTCACTCAGTAGTTAAGTTGCAGATTCAGGATTTGAACCCAGGCAGATCAGTTCCAGAGTCTTTACTTGCAACTTCTTAGTAGCTGCCTCCTGTGTGAGGTTCTGGCTAAACACAGTATGGATGTGTGGGTGTGTCTTTCCTTCAGAGGGTGTCCAGTCCAGTGGGGAGAGAAGGCATATGGAGAAGCTGGCAGGTTAATCAATTACTTTTGAAATGTCGAAGGACTTTCTCAGACCAATAGTACTTCACCCTCCAACATCTCTAATGAGAGGCAGAGAGGGAGGCAGGATTATTGTTTCTGTTCCAAGCATCGGATGCATATAGATCTGCAAAATGGTCACATACAACTTAGTGGCAGAGTGGAGACATCAGCCAGAACTGCTGACACCTAGATCCTCATTCTTTGGGGGAAGGGGGTTGATAGAAAATAAGCCTCAAAATAGCATCTGTCTTTGCTGCATGTTGAAAAGAACCAAAACACTTGCTTTTAAAAATTATTTTTAAAACTAGCAGATGGCATCGGCCACAGAGAAACAAGTGAAGGAGAGATTTCACTTGCTTGCTTTCTGCTTGGAAGAGCTCAACTTGCCCCCTAAACTCATTAGTCAGAATCCCAGTGTCGGGGGCAGAGCTCCACTGTGGGGAATGCCACGTTCTGTGGTCTTTCCCCACCACTGAGCGGCTGCAGGGAAAGACTGAGACCCATCATCTTTGAACTTCACTGAGTCTGGCTCTGGCACACCAGGGCTCCAGCTATTACAGCTGGCATCTTGCTGTCCTTTCATTTTCTGAACAAATGCTTAATGATGCCCACTCTATGCCAGGCGGTATTCCACTGCCAGGATGCTGCTGTGAATAACCGGGTACCCGATGGGAGGGATTCCCCAGACAAGTGGGGAGACCAGACACATTTCCCAGCAGCAACATTTCCCCAAATGAGATAGGAAATAACTTTAGTTAAGCTATGGATGTACATGTCATTATCTTGATAGTTTTGTATTTATTTTAATGCGTATTGTGAAAAATAAAACAAGCACTTGAAGCCCCTAGTTTTATGGTGATTGATGCCGAGAGGGAGGGTAAGATGCATGGAGTTACAAAAGAGGAGAAAGGCAGGGTGAGACCAATGACAACACTGGGTACGGCCATCCACCCACACTTCCCTTGGCCCCCATACTGGATTCAAGGTCTTTATTATGTTTATCTGCCTCATCTACAAACATTTACTTAATATAGAAATATTTTTATTAACTTGCTTTTTAAAAACATAAACACAATTATTTAAAACTTTAAAAATTTCATATGAAATTCATAAGTGGAAATTTGTTGTTTCTGTACAAAATAAACACATGGGTAGAGCCTCTCAACTCTATGTGATATCCAGTCTGGCTTTGTTTGGTCCATCGATACCCAAAATGACTTATTTTTACAATGAATGCAATTTGTCTGTGTCCCACCAAGTTCACCTCTCACTCAAAAGTAAGGAACACACTGCAGAGGCCACCTACAGCTGACATGGACCAGAGAAGGGAGTTTTAGAACTTCTACTGAACAGTTGTTTTTTCAAGCCATGTATTAGCTGTTCCAGGGGCAAAAAAGGTTTTGCCCTCAGAATTTTGGTTAAAACAAATATACAACAAATTCAAGACATCATCTAAAATAAAATGTGATAAGCCCTGGCTGGTGTAGCTCAGTGGATTGAGCGCAGGCTGGGAACCGAAGGGTCCTGGTTCGATTCCCAGTCAGAGCACATGCCTGGGTTGCGGGCCAGGTCCCTGTGAGGGCCATGTGAGAGGCAACCATACATTGCTGTTTCTCCCTCTCTTTCTCCCTCCCTTCTCTTCTCTCTAAAACAATAAATAAATAAAATCTTTAAAATAAAATGTGATAAAAGGCCTTACATGAGAGGCACAAAGAGAAAGCTCTGGGGGCTCTGGCCACTGAAACTACCCCCTTACTCCCTCTGAACTTTGCACAATACCCTCCACAGTGCCCTGAAATGTGACTCATCCCCTATTCTTTCTTTTTTTTTCTTAATATATTTTATTGATTATGCTATTACAGTTGTCCCATTCCCCCCCCCTTTATTCCCCTCTGCCTCACATCCCCTCCATTCCCCGCCCTTTAGTTTTTGTCCATGGGTCATACACATAAGTTCTTTGGCTTCTATATTTCCTATACTATTCTTAACCTCCCCTGTCTGCTTTCTACCTACCGTTTATGCTACTTTTTTTCTGTACTTTTTCCTCCTCTCTCCGCCTCCCACTCCCCTGTTGATATCCCTCCATACCTTATATAAATCCCTTTAACATTTCATATAATAAAGGCTGGGTGATGATGAACTCCTTGAACTTGACCTTATCTGAGAAGCACTTTATCTGCCCTTCCATTCTAAATGAAAGTTTTGCTGGATAGAGTATTCTTGGATGTAGGTCCTTGCCTTTCATGATTTGGTACACTTCTCTCTAGCCCCTTCTTGCCTGTAAGGTCTCTTTTGAGAAATCAGCTGACAGTCTTATGGGAATTTCTTTGTAGGTAACTGTCCCCTTTTCTCTTGCTGCTTGTAAGATTCTCTCCTTATTTGTAATCTTGGGTAATGTAATTATGATGTGCCTTGGTGTGTTCCTCCTTGAGTCCAACTTCTTTGGGACTCTCTGAGCTTCCTGGCCTGCTGGGAAGTCTATTTCCTTTGCCAGATTGGGGAAATTCTCCTTCATTATTTGTTCAAATAAATGTTCAGTTTCTTGGTCTTCTTCCTCTTCTCCTTCTGGCAGCCCTATGATCCGGATGTTGGGCCGTCTACAGATGTCTAGGAGGTTCCTAAGCCTCTCCTCATTTTTTTGAATTCTTATTTCTTCCTTCTGGTCCATACCATTGATTTGAGTCCCAGTTTCCTTCTCTTCCCTATTGGTTCCCTGCACATTTCCCCTCATTTTCTTTAGCATATCCTTCATTTGTTCATTTATTTGTGTCCAACTTTCTTCCAATTTTGTGAGCATCCTGATTACCAGTGTTTTGAACTGTGCATCTGATAGGTTGGCTATCTCCTCGCCCCTTAGTTGCAATTTTTCTGGAGCTCTGTTCTGTTCTTTCACTGGGCCATTTTTTTCCCTCAGAGTGCCTGTTACTTTAAGGGGCGGAGCCTCAGGTGTTCACCAGTGCTGGGCAACCTACTTCGTTGTGTTGTGATGCTTCCTTTGGGGGCAGGGCCTGGGAGGGAGCAATGGCACTTGCTCCTGTGATGGTGGGCTGCTCTGTCTGTTCTGCTCCCCAGCTCCTTCTCCCAGTCTATCTGCATGCGAAAGAGGGACTGCCAGTTCCACCAATCTCGGCCCTGCTGGTTCCCACGGGCTTCTCTGGGTGCATCGACCACAGGCTTCACTGAATGCGTGGGCCACGTTTTGGCCAGGTGCACCCGCCATGAGTCTCTCCGGGAAAACTGCCATCTTAGCTGCTCCACCCCGCTTACCAGTCTGGATGAACCTGTCCTCTCTTAACTTCTTGGCTGTCGGACTTCCACTCGGTTCGATTCTCTGTCCATTCTGGTTGTTTGTTTTTCTTTTTAACTTGTTTTTCCTCTTTGGTTGTGAGCGGAGGCACAGCGTGTCCACCTACGCCTCCATCTTGGCCGGAAGTCTCCCCTATTCTTTCTATAAAGGTATTCCAAGGTCTCAAAAGATCTTTCTCATAGTCATATGCAGTAGTTTTTTATTAGGACCTATTTTTTGTACCACATGAAAATCAAAAAGTATTTATTGAGTATTAACTCACAGCCTAGCGTGGCTCTCTTCTTCTTGCTCAAGTTTCCAAAGAGGACTTGTCACAGTCCAAAACTTCAATTTTCATCCTCTGGGCTAATGAATCTTGACTTATGTGTCTATCCTTTCCCTTCCTTCCAAGCTCCAGTCTGCTCCAGCTGGCTACAAGATGTCTCTACGTGGGTGTTCCACTGTCAACTGTAGTCAAGAGCTCAGAAAGTCAAGCTCGCCATCTTTCTTTTCAAACTAGCCAGTCTGCTAAACTGTTTCTTTCCAATTGTCATTGTTATTCTTGTTTTTCTTCAGTACACATTGCCTTAGTCTCCTAAGCATGAAATGACTTTGGTTAATTTTAAATTTCCTTTCTCCTTCATCTCTCCCATTCAATCAGTAAATAAATAATATTAAATGTCTGTCACTGCACCGTGCAAAAGGGTTGGATAGAATTTCCCAAATTTGGAACATGAGTATGAGGATAGCCTGATTTAAAACAATGACTGGATGGCAGCATTCACCTGGGAGACTCAGGACAGGGCAGAGAATTCAAAGAGATAATCGTTTTTCTTCCAAGATAGCTGAAAGCGGGATGTTATATCATGCCCATGTTAATTGCCAGGGGAACACCTGACATTTTTAGTAAGATACCACAGACAGATAAAATCAACAATGTGGGCAAGTCTAAAGAGCAGGTACCATGCTCTCAGGTGGGCTGCAGTAAGTATTTACCTATTTAATAATCTTTAGTCATTTCCCATGCTGGTCAGTGAATTAATCCTGTATATAAACTGTTTCTCTTATATCACTCAGATCCATTTGTTTTTCTTGAAGAGCTGTGCAGTGCCGTGGTTAATACAAGCCAGTCCTGGGTTCAAGTTCCAGTTATACTGCTTACTCACTCTGAGAACTTGCATCAGATACTTAAACTTCCCCTGCCTCCCTGAAGGGGTGTAGTACTACCTTCTCCTTTAGAGGGGTATTGTAAAGACATATCATCTGATGCACGTCAAATCCATGCAATCTCAAAGAGCCTCACTAGGATGTGGGCTGCACACAACTTTCCTTTCCTCTGTATTCTACAGCCTTAGGATCACTGCCAGAATCAAGTAGCTGATGCTCCTCTAACTTTTTTCAACTTTCAAAGCCTTGCCCTTCCACATAGGGAGCAAAGTTCTCAAAGGCTAGAGCTGTCTCTCTTCTTTAGAATTCTATGGACCTTTGATTACTGAGTACAGATGCAAAGCCACCAATAAGAAGGCAGAGAGAACCAAGTTGTGTTTGTTCCTACTCACCCCAGATTTATGTGCCTTGGTTGCATTCTTGGGTCCTTTCTTGAACCCAAGATCTCTGAATGGCTGTAGCTGCCCTAAAGCCCTGACACAGCAAAGCTCTCCCCAGCTTCCTCTCTCCCCTACCACTGCTCACTGAATGCTCTGTTGGTGTTACTACAGCAGGCTATGCCCTGCTCCAGCTCAGCTGGTTTCCTTGGACTCAAGATGATGTCTCCCACCTGATACGGGAACCAATTATTCCTTCTTAAAATTCCTACCAAGTTAGTAGTAGCCAATTGCCAGCTAATTGTGCCAGGAATGAGACATCTGGCCTGCACTAAACCAATCAGATTCTCTTTCCTGTGAGTATGAACTGGAACCCAGGGAATTTGGTAGATAAGCAAACTGCAAGGGGCCAGGAAAGCCATGTTACCATAACCAGGGAGAAACACAGACAAGGAAAAAGGAACAGATCTATTCCAGGAAGCTCCGAAGTTACAATTTCTAGTTCTTTGTGAGGCTCAGGTATAAATTTTCCTTTGGTTGGTTCTTTCCAATAAAATCCTTTAAAAAAAAAAACTTGAGGAAGTTTTGAGGAGGGGTTGTTCTGTTTCTTGCAACCCAACCATCACTGACTGAGATTACTGCCAGAGCTTCCTACAGCAACACCCTTACATCAGACCATATCCTTGGAAACTGCTGCCAGTGCACAGCTGGCTCCGAGTTATCAGGACTTCTTGGGCACTCCTGGTGCTTAACAGACATGCCATCGGGGCCACCTCGACACATCCAATCATCCTCACTCCCCTCTCTGTCCCTTACTGCATTCCGGGCTGATGTTCCTCCCAGCATGCCTTGTAACTGAGCTCTTGCTGGGCCCCCACAGCAAATTTGGGAAGTAACTTCTGTCCTTCAATGACTCATAAGTCTAATTCAATTTTTTTTTAAAAAAAGAAGTGCATATGTTCAATTGAAAAGAAAACATTTAAAATAGACGTTTTGCTAAGGAGACTTAACCATCTGTACCCACTGGCAATTGGGAAATTGCATGAATGTGCTGGGCTGACAACTGCCCCTTGGAAAAACATAATCCTTCTGTGCCTGTGCAGCACAGTGCCCTCTCGCCCAGCTCTGGACATGCAGACAGGCAGCCTCCCTTTAGTGTTGCTCATGCCCTTTGTACATCAACTCTCTTAACCTCATATATTATGTCCACTTTAAAGATGATGAAACTGATATTTGGAGCCATTAGGTGACTTCCTGGAGGTCACACAGCCAAATATCACAGGTCCAGACATTAAACCGAAGTGCTCACGCACATCCCTCTGTGCTTCTGGAGCCATCCCCCTGGGCCCTGCTCGCCTACGGCCAGCTCGTCTACTGAGCAATTCTCTAAAAAGTCAAACCCCTTCCAATGGCTTTTGCATTTGTGTGGGTGCTAACATTTGCTGTCTTGTGGCACACGGACCACTCTGTAAACTGTTTTGCTACAGACACTTTTCAAAATTAAGACATTTACCCACGGTCCCCTCCCTAAATCAAAGTAATATTTTGATTGGTCTATGTCAGTCTCTTTCTGACATTTTTTCATGTGCACAGTCAATTTTAACACATTTAAAATATCTTAAATAGATTTTAATATCCTACATTTTCTGTTAAAATTGTGCCATGCCTATTTTTCAAAGGTTTTAAAAATCCAATTGTCTAAGAATATATCTGATGTAATTGGGCTTCTCTAACAAGTTTTTAGAAATTAAACTTGCATCATTTTAGGAATGATAAAAGTTGTTTTGGATATTAGTAGGTTCTTTTTTCCCCTTTTATCTATTTTGACCACCTTAAAGATTTTTTTATCCTATTAAGGATCTTTTACCTTCAAAATTCTAAATCTCTGGCAAGACAAACATATCACATTTGCAACATGTTATACCAGATTTGTCCTTTTTTAAAGGTAGCTAACGCATAAAGGAATTCTGGGTCACAAAATAAAAAATGAAATCCACTCAAGCTGTACAGTGGCCTCCTCACCGCCCCTCACACATGGCTGAGTGAGTTCCCGCCTGGGGCTCCTGTACTCCAACTCCCTGCTGTCGAGAACACTTACCCCCAGATACTCACATGCTTCACTCCCTCACTTGCTCTGGTCTTTGCTCAAATGTATCCTCATCAGAAAGACTTTCCCTGGTCATCCTATGAAAAATAGCATCTCTCTATCCCAATCCATCCATCTCTATCTGTTTTATTTTTTGTTGCCATTGTTATTATCTGAATCCCCTGTTAGAACAGGGACTTTCTCTCTTTTGTTCACTGAGGAACCCCTCACAGTGATGCAGCTGGGTCCTGACACATTTATGTCAATAAATAAAGATTTGTTGACAGAATCAATAAGCATTAGTACCCTCTGTGTACTGGCAGTAATGATCTGACTTTTAGGGACACCGGCTTATAGACGCTGCCTACTTTCAGCCCAGGCTCCCTCCTCCTGGGCCCCAATCTGGGGCTCAGGGCATATGCAATTCTAGAAGGGGAGCGTGAGCCAAATGACCGCCTTCACAGGCCTTCCCTGAAAAGGGGTATCACCTTCCTGCTCACCTGAACCACACTAACAATGGTTTGCTCATATATACGCAGTGCTCCCACATTTTAAAATCACTCCCACATAGATCTTTCCAACATTGCAATGTCCTTGTGGGGTCAGTAGGTGGGTGACTCCTTCATAGTGGAAGGAACACCTGAAGGGGCATCAGGACACCTGCCACTTAGCAACTGGGTAACCTAAGCCATTCATCTCTCTGAAGGCCCGTGTCCTTGGTGCAGAAATGTGAACAGTAGTAGTTGCTTATAGTCTTCTTGTAAAAATTAGATGTGATCATGAAAGTAAAAGTAATTTATACACTAGAAAAGGGAATCCGGAGTTAAGGCAGAGGCAGGATGCCAAGGTATTTGGCTTTGGGGGGCTTGAGTCTTGCAGAACCAATCCCAGTGCCACCACTACCTGTGTGACATTGCAGGAGCTACTGAACTTCTTTGAATACCAGTGTCCTCACCTATAAAATTGGGATAGTAACAGTGTCCTCCCAAAAGAGGTGTTGGGAGGATAACATGAGAGACGACCTGTAGAGAGCTGAGCACGTGCCTGATGCATGCTGAAGCCCTTGCAGTACTAACTCCTGCTTCTGTCATTTTTTTTATCATCACTGTTAAGGCTATGTTGATGCAACTCAACAAAATGTACTGGCAAAAGCCTGGGCTCTGAGTTCAGTCATGTGCTATTTTAGGGAAAACAACCCGACATCCCAGATATTCACTCCTTCTACCTGCAAAGTGGATGACAGATAGTCTCCTCTGTTGCAGTATTTTGGGGAACCTAGAAAGAAACAAAGGTTTTGAACGCACACAGGATGGCAGATAATCAGATGGGAAGTAAGTTCCACTCAAAGTTGGGAAAGCTGAGGGACAGAGCACCACATGCCTGCACTGAGCAGGTGAAAGATGAGCAAGACTCTTAGAGCCCGGGCCCGCTGAGCCTGGAGATAGGCTGGCACCAGGGTCCCGCCCCAGGGGTGTCAGGGAGTAGAAACCAGGTGATCCACACCCAACACACTCAAAAAGCCTCATAGTAGAGGTTAACGTAAAGCCCTTTGGATCGTGGCTGCCTGGGTTCAAATCCTGGCCCTAAAATACTAGCTGTGTGACCTCAACCCCCTCATCTGTGAAATGGGGATGATGGCAGGATCCATCCAAGGGTTGTCACGTGGCTTATGATCATTCACCCTGCACCTCACAAATTGTAGACATTATGATGTCTTTGAAGTCAATGTAATTTATGTAAAATTAAAATATATGTGCTTAGCTGAAAAAAAAACTGAAATAAATGAAAAAATTTTAATGGGTGCTTTTCACTCAAAGAGCCTGTGCCACTGAGTGAGGGCGACATGGGTGGGGCATTGGCCCTTCCCCCAGTGGCCTCGCCCTCACAGGAAGTGCATCTCCCAAGTCAAGTGCAACTCTAATATTTAAAGTCACCTCTCTCCCCCTCACACAACACAGCTTCTAGAGACATGGTGACTGTTTGATCTGATCCTCCTGATGGGAAAGCAGTCTGTTCACTCCTGGCCTCGCTGCACCTGGAGACTGCGTTGCCTCCAGCAAGTGTTGCGACCCCACGCAGGACGAGCTCCAAGCACGCACGTGCTCTGGGCTCTCTCTGGACTTTGCACCTTTTCCCTGGTGTGTGGCAGCTCGTTGGGGGGGACCTGGCACTTCACAACTTTCATGAGCACGCAGGTCCTCCTCCCACCTTCCAAAAAGCGTACTGAAACATGAGTGAGTGAGGCAGCTCAGTAGTCAAGGAGTAACTTCAAACTTAATTTATCCTTTTTAAAACAGTACATTACAAACAAACATATTAACTTCAACAAATCACAGATGACTAATTTCTCCCAATATCAACACATCCAATTGAAATTGAAAACCCTGCTCCTCTGACCCCGGCCTCTGCCTCGAGAACAAGATCTCCTTCCTAGTCTATTTACCAGGCTGACACTGTCCTTCATCTGCTGAATCCAGTGAGCCAGTTTGAGGACCACTATTGGAAACAAGAGAAGACTGGGGAAGAGGAAGCCTAGAGGTTTGAGAGTCAGTGTAGTCCTGTCTCAGCCCCCACTTGAATACCCTGAGGCCTTAACTCCCCAGACTTGAACTAGAAGGAAGCACTCCGTCTTCATCTTTGCCAAGTCCCCAGATGACATGAATTATTGCTCACATCACATTTTTCTTTGCATTGACTCTCTTCCTCAAAAATCTTATTTTAAAAGCAAACTTTAGCTTTTGTTGGCTGAATAACCCCTCCCCATGTTTTATTGTTACTGAGTCACTGAGGGAGATTTTTCTGCCATGTTTGTTCTGCTCTCCGTCAACTATCTATAAATCACCTATTCTCACTTCTGAAAGCCTAATACTCCTTCTCCCACTTTCTCCTTTGTCCAAAAATGTCTTGTATACTGAATGTTGTCTCGTTGTCTTAGGAATTTTCACAGAATTATCATGCTTATGTGGCCTCCCCATGGACATGTATTAAACTTTGATTTTCTCCTGTTTAAAAAAAAAGCAAACTTTAGCCACCTTTGGAGCATAATAATGAACCAATTCACAGAAATTGTTAAATAATGGGAATCAAGCATTTATCCTGCCTTTCCTGTAGGAACCGTACCCCTGGAGCACCAGGCACTAGATGAGGGAATCTTGTGCTCCTTTATTAAATGAGAAGGAAATGTTAGAATTAGGGTATCAAATTCTTACAATCCTTGATGAATTATTGGACCTATGCACCAAGCATCAGCGGTTGCCAACATCACAAAAAGAGAGGAGGCTGGACATTATTTGCCTTCAGAAGAAAGAACATCCACCACCTATGATTTTGCCAAGGGGATCAAACCTGAGTCTGACCAACCCCAGGTCGAGTCAACAGTCCTCAGGAAACATGGAGGACAAAGGAAACGTGTGGAGATGCCGCACTACTGCACAACTGGCAAAACCTGGACTGTGAACCTTCTATGGGGCCAACAGAGATCATCAACAGATAAAAGGACAGATCAAAGGAAAGAATGGAGCAGAAAATCACTATATTAAAAGACTTACAGAAACACATCCAATTTCTAAAATTAGAAAGATTAAACTACAGAGATAAAACGATAAAGACATGCAAAGAAATCCTGACTGGTGTGGCTCAGTGGGTTGGGAGTCATCCGCGAACTGAAAGGTTGCCTGTTTAATTCCCCGTCTGGGCCCATCCCTGCGTTGCAGCCCAGTCCCTGGTTGTGGGTCTGCAAGAAGCAACTGAGATGTTTCTCTTGCACACTGGTGTGTCTCTCCCTCTGCCTCTCCCTTCCGCCTCTCCCTTCCCCTCTCTCTAAAAAATAAATCAAATCTTCAAAAAAACAAAAAATAAATAAAAGACATGTAAGAAGTCATGCTACCATTGGGGGACATTGAAATTAGAATGCAGAGAAACTTCTAGAGTACCTGCAAAGTTCTCTTTCTCTTGACCTGGGTGGTGGCAAAGAGAATTTAACCTTATAATAACTAATTACTAAATGTCTATTTTCTGTGTTTTTCTGTATTTTTTCTAATATTTCAAAATTAAAAGACTTTATAGTGCTGTCACAAATGGAAGAAATCTGTGAAAAAAATATATAACAAAAACAAAATAATGACCTAGACACTGTTGTTTGCCAAAGCCAGAACCGAAGGCCTGGTACTCTCTCTTTGTTAAAAAGTCAAGTGTCAGGAAGATGCTGTGGGCAGAGTAACACCAAATAGAAACTTTCTGCTTGAGGTTCTTGGAAAAACTTTGAGTGAACTGAAAAGGGGAGTGTAGTCGAAAGTCCACCCAAACCCCCTCCATACTGTCCAGGGCCATTTTGTGTAGCGGTGGCTGCTCCATAATGTGGCAAACATGATTCCAGCTCTTAGTCCTGCTTGCAGTGGAGTGAAGTGTGTTCTTATAGCCCCTTGTCACCCAGCAGACCTCAACAAGAGGCTGGTGGACCAAAGCCCCCACAGGAAATACTATACACATTTGCATAAAATGTGTCCTCCCATGACCACCTGTGGTAGGGAGGCTGTCCAGGATTTGGAGGACCTGGCCCCAGAAGAAAATCATCTCATCACTGAAAAAGCAGACACTATGTGGTGATCGGGCAACAATCTGCAGACCCACCCACCTCTCTAGGTCTCATTATCACAGCCCCTATTGCATTATCTTTGACTACTGCTCTGTTCTATGACCATAAACTTCTCAAAAAACAGGACCTAGCTTATGCAGCTCTATACAACAGGACTTGGTCAAGGCCAAGTCCAACACTTGTGAAATAAATAACATCTATTGAGTGTTTACCAGGTACCAAGCTCTATGTTACATGTTGCTCATGTGTAATCTCATTTCCTTCTCACAATAACCTTGGATATACCTACTATTATCTCATCTATTTTACACATTAAAAAAATTGTAGCCCAAAGAGGTTATATAATTTGCCCGAGGTCACTCAGTCAGTAAGCAACAGAACCAGATTTGAACCCAGGTCTCTCTGGCTTCAAAATGTATTAAAAGACCATTTAGAACACAAAAGGAGGTAGGCTCTTTCACACAGGGCACGTCTGTGTCTGGTGTGTGGTCTGCACTGAGAAAACCTCCCCAAACCCAGTTCTGGGTCTTTATAGGCTGGATGTGTTCAACCTAAGCTAGCAGCCCATAGGAGTCGGTGATGTTGGAGAAGAGAGGAAGTCCCAATTTTTATATTATATGTAATATCTCACCTAGGGGTTGGGCTCTAAAATTAGCATGTAGGGTAAGAGCTGGATGGAGTCAAAACCATCGTGAAAACTCCCTTGAAGCACCTTTAAGGCACAGGCCACTGGCCCTTAGAAGCCCTGAAGGCAAGAATTAATCTTGTCCCGATTTGCAATAGGGGCTCAGGCCTTCCCCTCCTCAGGTATGGAAGCCAAGGTCTAATTTAAAAAGGGACAAGGCTAAGGCATTTTTAAAGAGATGTCTCTTGCTTTCACAGAGTTGGAGTCACAGTCAGTAGCAGATAGTACACAAATGTCCCCTCCTCGGGAGCCCCAGCTCGGAGCTCACGAGCCCCTGCCCAGGACACTGTGCCCCACAACTGAGGAGTCCCCCAAGGACTGTGTTCTCAGGCAGCCACTCCTCCAAGGAGGTCCATGCAACTTGCAGAAGGTACTGGAGCACTTAGCCAAAGGGTCTGGAGGGTTGCCTATAACCATCTATAGCACAGGTGTTAAACACAACACCTGCGGGCCAAGTCCAGCCCTCCATCTTGTTTTATCAGGCCTGGCCCCTTGTTTCTACCTGGTGGCAGCGCTGAGCTCCTTGCCCCTAGTTAAGGAGTAGTTACAGTTATACAGTCCTAAAATTACATTCAGCCCTTTGAAAGCAACCCCAAGGCTGATGTGGCCCCCGGTGAAAATGAGTTTGACACCCCTGAAATGTGTGGACCTTGGCTGTCATTCCCACCTGCTATTACATCTCATATTGTGAAAACTGAAGTCCTAAGTTCCTGTACCCAAGTCATCTCTTGCTGTCAGAGAAAGGCTCCGCTCTGTTGCTTATAAAACCAATTGCCTGTGTTCCTTTATCTTTGTTGAAACAGCACCTGCCTCAGGGGTGAGCATGTCTCAGCATCCACCTCGGAAATTCTCAGCAACCTTGTCTGTGTCCCACATTTTCCTGTGTTATAAATGGGGAGGTCACAGGTGTCTCTTTGGGACAGCTTTGGCCAAAGCCCGGTGAAACCCCAGAAGGGAAGTGCTAGGACCACCAGAGACATTACCATGGTCTGGAAGCAGGAGTGCAGCTGAGTCAGGAATGGCGGCTTCCCAGGCAGGGCCAGCACACGCTTCTCCACCATGGTGCATTCCACATCATCGTCTTGGATGACAACATCTTTTTTCAGGATCTTCACAGCATAGAGCTCATCTGTGCCTTTGCGCTCTGACAGCATGACCTGGGAAAGAGAATGAGTACGTCAGGGTGGTTGGAAGTGGCCCCAGGGGAAAGCCAGGGTAACTAATGTTCATTCAAATCTTCTCTAAGCTTTGTCCACATGTCTTCCATTGACACTAACACAACAGATGAAATTTTCCACAGACCTCACACTTGCAATAGCTGAACCCAATCATAGAGGATGGTTCTAAGAGCAATGACCAAGTATTGATCCCTTTGGGATACTGATCAATGCTTAGCGAAATGGCTAGAATATAAACCCCATGAGGGCAAGTATCCTTGACTGTTTTGTTCACTCATGTAAACCAAGACCAGGGACTACTACCTGGCCCATAGTAAATGTTCAATAAATACTTGTTGAAGGAGGAAATTCCTGATAAAACTGAATATGAGACTCTTGTTCCCTTATTCATTCAACTATTCATTAAGAGCCTGGTAAGCACTGAGGATACAGCAATAAACAAGCAGGAACATTCTCTGACTTTGCACTCCAGAGAGGAAGAAAGACTTCAGATGTAATTCTAGAGATGATTAACACATTAAGCGTGGAGCCGATTTTGCTGGGCTTTCTGTTCAGGCGGCAGGCCTGCTACCACTCGACAGGTGTTGAGTTAAAGAGTATAAACAGGTGCACAATGGTGCAGCCAATGCAAAAACTTCATTAAAATTACAACACTTATTTTTTAACCTTGATACTGCCGGTCCCACGCACTGATGTTGCCCAAATGAAAAGTTCACTGTCAGCCATGCTTAATGTGTTAATATAATATTTGAACATCCTCCCCTACTGTCCTGGGGTCTCCTTCCATGCAGCTGTGGTCACAATCAGGGCATGTTAATTGATGTGGCTCATGACACATCACTTTTTTCACTGGTCATGACTGTGCCAGAGGGAACAGTGACCAGCAGGTACCATTTCCAAGAAGCCACTTAGGAAGAACCTCCTGATTGGGCAGTGGACCCACTTGGCCACAGCTGATTGGTAGATAATTGACCTAAGCTAAGCCAGTCAGATTCTCTCCCTAAGAATTTGCCATTAGGATACTCCAAGTAGTCAGTCCTGGGGCCTTGAACAGGGAACACACACAGATTTGTCTAGAAAGGTTTGTTTTTACCACATGCAGGCCAAGAAAAATAAAAGGGATGTGTGAGGAAAAAAAGGTCAGAGAATGAGCAGAGATCTTGCTTTCCAGCTCCAGGTTCCAGCCTCTCATGAGGCTTGGTTGTTTCCCATTAGAAACCTCCATAACCCTCCAATAAAATTATCATTGTGATGTAAATTAAATTAGTTTGAGTGGATTTATGTTTCTTAGAAATCCTATAAGACAAAATTATTGCTTGAGTAACTCAAATCTTAATGAAAATAAAAATTTCAGGAAGCCAAATATCATCAGGTGACTTCAAACAAGGCAAATTCATTCTTTATAAAAGCACAGTGCCTCTTGCCTGTGTCAGAATCCCCGGAAAGCTTGTTTACAGTACAGATTCCAAGCAGCACCTCTCACTTAGAAGCAGCTCTGGGCTGTGGCCAGGAAGCTTGTATTTTAACAATCACCTCCCCTCCTCTTGAATCCAATCACTTGATGTGTTTTGAGGAACACCTGAGGTGCTATCAAAACTGATTCATTTAATATGGTGGTTAGGAGGTGTCCATAAGTAAAACAATCCTTCCGCCTTGATTTTCCTAACAATTTCTCAGCAGTAATTTATGGAGGTGAGAAGGGAATTTTTCTTTGCTCCTTAATATTCTAATCAAGCTTTCCTTTCCTTTTTTTCAATTAAATTATAGCTAACATACAGTATTATTTTAGTTTCAGGTGTACAATCTAGTGATTCAATATTTATATATCTTACAATGCAATGCCCAATAAGTCTAGTACCCATCGGTCAGCAAACGAAGTCATTAAGATATTATTGATATATTCCCTACACGTTCCTGTGATTTATTTATTTCATAAATGGAAGTTTGTACCTCTTATTTCCCTTCAACTTTTTCAAAGAAGTTGACACACACACACACACACACACACACACACAGGAATATTACTCAGCAATAAAAAGAATAGAATTTTGCCATTTGTGGCAACATGGGTGGACCTAGAGAGTGTTGTGCTGAGTGAAAGAAGTCACAGAGGAAGCTTTCCTTTTCAACAGAAATCTCCATGCCCCTTCTCAGAGAGCTTTCCCCATGTCATAAAGGAACTGACATTCCATGGTAATTTTAAAACTTGTCTACAAACATTTGATACTCCTCTATCAAAAAGCAGAGTCTATGACCTTGATCTCTCCCCTTGAACCTGGGTAGGACTTTGTGGTGGCCTCAATGAACAGAATACTGTGCAAGTAACCCTGCATGACTTCTAAGGCAATAGCTTCTGTCAGTTTCTCTTGGGACACCAGCCTTTGCAGCCTGAGGCCACCATGCTAGTGAAGCCACAGAACGAGGCCGCGTGGAGAGGCCCTGAGACAACATGAGCAGCCCAGTGCTCAGATGGCTCCAGGTGCTCCAGGCCCAGCCGTCCCAGCTCCTGCCACTGCAAGAGACCCCAAAACAATCCACCAGAGCACGTCCCAATTTCCCGGTTCACAGGGACTATGAGAAATGATAGACTGTTATTGGTTTAAACCTCTGAGTTTTGGGGTGATCTGTTAATGCAGCAATAAACATCTAAGTTCATACCTGCACTAATGCCACCCAGCATTGTCAGGTATGGCCCCTGTCACCTTGGTTTGTTTAAGTCTTGGGTTTGGGTTTGCACACTATTTTCAATCAATTTTTTTGAAAAGCTTCAATTGGGTGAGGCATCAGAGATGGAATTTACTTGACCTTCCAAACATGTCACCTTTCCTGGTCTTTCCAGGATCTGGAAGGCTGGCCAGTTAGCCCCTTCGTTCAGGCAGCATTAACAAGTGTCTAGGATGTGCCAGGCACTGAGAGGCAGTGGGCATGTGGAATGACAAGGTCCCTGTCCTCATGAGGTTTACACTCAGGCCCAAATAATGACCTACTTCAATTGTGATTAAACCCTTGAAGAACTGTGTGGTGTTTTGTGAGTGTTTAAATGGAGGACTTACCCTGACTCAGTAAAAGATGCTCTGGGGACGTGACAGTTAAGTGGAGACCCAGGACCAGCAAGGCAGAGATGGAGGAGGCACAGTCCAGCCAAAGGGAAGAGAACAACACTACCTTAGGATTCAGCTACCTGGATCTGTAAATCTCGGCCTGGATGCACTGTAGGAAGACAGCACTCAAGCTCTAGAACTCAGACTCCTGATTCCTGCCCCCAGCTCTCTGAGATCCAGCAAACGATTGTCTCCAGCAAAATCCAAGACATCCAGCAGACAGGTAGCACTGGCACCAAGTGAGGAGACTGGACAAGGAACAGGTGCTGTGCAAAGGGAAAGGCCCCATTTGTGCCAGGAACAGCAAATGCCATGTTGGGAGGGCTGGCATGTGAGGGAAGGGGACTAGTCTGGGGCTGATAAAGATAATCACACCCATGTCTTACACTGTGCATTATCTCATTTAAGTTCCACACAAATGTGTAGCGTAGGTACTACTCTTATCCCCGCTTTTACAGATGAGAATTAGGTTACTTGTCCAAAGTCACTCCACTAGGAAGTGGTACTTCCTGCATCACCTGTTTCCTAAATTCATGCTCTTAACCACACCCCATCTGATTCTCCGAAGCCTAAGTACCAAGGGTTGTATTGTGAAGCTGCTGTCTTCAAGTTATTGCTGGGGTGTTTCAGATTCAGTTCCAGATCCTGGACCTTTTCCTCCCTTTTCTACCCACCCTCCTACTGAGACTTGGGACACTGTGAACTAATTCATGGCCACAGACAGAACAGTCCCTGACCTTCTCCATTTTTTATACAACAGCTAATACGTTTACTTCTCCCAACGAGCTTGGTCTGAGCTCATGCTGCAGTCACAGCTCTACTTCATCCATCCTGCCCACACACTCACTGGGAATTCTGTGCCCAGCATTATGCTAGGCTCTGGTGACATGCCCACAAACAGGACAGACATGTCCCTGACTCCAAGCATTAAGTGGCTTGCAAAGATCTTCATTCTTCCTTCTGGGCCCTGAAGAATTAGTATGGGAAAGGATGGCAAAAAAATAGCCATAACACTGGCAACAGTAATAGCCATGCTCTAAAATGTTCCTTTAAGTGGAAATGACCTTTTATAATTGTCTCGCACAGTTTCAGGAGTCTCCACTTCAGTCAATACTAACATAGAGGGGGTGGGCTGTTTGTTCAGCTGTCCTCCAGTGGGAGGATTCCAAGCAGATGGAAAGGATGTGTTGAAGTGAAGTTCTTATCAAATTCCAAGCCACATCTGCTACCCACACATCTTCTGGGAGAGACGTGATAGACAGCAGAGCTCCGGTGACAGCGATAAAATGGAAAGAGGGAGCACAGGGATTTCCATCTGGGAAGTTTGTTGGTGAATGCAGATGGCAAAGAGTGCCTGGAATCTTGGCTCCTGACCATGGGTCAGTGTTCGTGATGCTTAGGGCAGACTCTAGACTGAAGACCTGGTACATGTCCAAGTTCTACCACACCCTAGTGCTTGACCTTGGGAAGTTCATTTAACTTTCCCGAGCCTTAATTTCCTCGTCTGTAAAATAGGGACACCCACAATACTTAGCTTTTGGTGATACTGAGGGGATTTTGTGGTACAAGGTGGGCGCCATGCTGGGAAAAATGATGAGTGCTTAATACCCGTTGTTTGTACCAGTTTCCCAGTGTAACAAAGAACCAGAAATGGAGCAGCCTGAGGCAAAGGGAATTTATTCTCTCTCAGTTCTGGAGACCAGAAGTCTGAAATCAAGGTGCTGGCAGAGTTTCTAGAGGCTCTGAGGAGAGTCTGCTCCATGCCTCTCCCCCATCTCTGGTGGGGGCCAGCGAGCAATCCTTGATGCTCCTTGCCTTGTAGATGCATCACTCCAATCTCTGCCCATCTTCATAGAGTGCCCTTCCCTATGTCTTTGTGTCCACGTCCAAATGGCCTCTCTTTATAAAAACACTAGTCACTGAATTAGGGCCCACCCTAATTCATCTTAACTTGACCTCATCTTAACTTGATTATACTTCCCAAGACCCCATGTCCAAACAAGGTCACATGCACAGGTACTGACAGTTAGGGCATGAGCATATATCTCGGGGTGGGGGGGGGAGACCATCCTGCCCACTACAATAGTTATCATGAACTTCATCCTTTCAGAGAGCAACCAAGGGGGCTGCTTGTGATACTTGCTTACCAGCACCAATTTTCAGTTCTCATCTGGCTAAGGAGATTCTCCCTGAGGGAACTGTGTGCCCGTTTGCATACTAACATAGAGGGCAGAGACAGTTAGGGACCAAAGATCCTGCTGCCAACTCCCTGAATGTCAACAGACACCTGCCAAATATCCAAAGCCCAGTTCAACATCCCTCAGTTCTCCTCTTACATATTTTATACAATCCATTAGGAAATATTGTCAGCTCTCCATTCAAAATACATGCACATCCAACCTCGCTCCTGATCTAAGCCTCCGCGATCTCTAAACTGTGCTCCTGCAGTTGCTTCGGACTAGTTCTCTGCTCCCACTCTGCTTGCCCCCAACCTCCACACACACTCTGCTCTCCTGCCTACAGGACTCTACCCCCAGATATGTTCAGGAGTTTGCTCCCTAACCTTGTTCAGGGTGACCTCCTTGAAGAGATTCTCCCTGACCACCTTCTCTACAGTTGCAGCCCCCTCTGTCGCTCCCCATCCCCTTCCTCTCTTTGTTTTTCACAGCACTCATCACACCTGGCACTGTGTGAATCTCTGTTTATTTTCTTCCCTCCCTAGAATGTAAGCTCCACAAGAGCAGCTATTTTGTTTGACTTGTTTACTGTTGTACCCCCACATCTAGCACATGATAGACAATAAATATTTGTTGAATAAGCAAATAAATGAATGAATGAATGAAAATATTTGAGTGGGAGAAGACGTTTAAAAAAAAATCCTAGATGTAGGTCACTAAAGATCTTCAGTTACTTAGGACTCAACATTGTTTAATATATATGGTTATATCCAAAACATATTTCACAAAGATTTGGAAGTAGCATTCAATGTTATATAACATAAACAAGTAGATTTATGGTATATAAATTATGCCCTGATAAAGCTGGTTAAAAATGATTGCAAAGCATATATTGTGCATATGTGTTTATATATGCATGTATGCAGCCCCATCCTGTACATACAGCGGTGGGCAAAAGTAGGCTTACAGTTGTGAGTACACAGAATTTTATTATTGTGTTATTTATTGTCATTATTAACCTACTGGTGCCTACCCCCGCATAAATACTGTGTGTGTACATATATATTCTCAGCTTCCTAGAAGTCAAAGCAACCAGAGATACATGAAACATAACAAAAATTCTTATTTTCTATAAGGAGTCCCTTTTTGAGCAGAGAATAAGCTTTCCCTAGAACTTAGGTCTACATGAAATATCTGCATGATTTTGAACCTGTGGTTCTACAGTGGATGATGTTCTCAATCACATTCCTACAACAGGGCTGGAAAAGGAGGAGGAGAGGAGCAGAGACAAAACCACCCAGCATTGCAGGGCCAGCGAACTCTGCTAACACAGGGCTTGAGAAAGGATCCTAACTTGGTAAACTCAGACGATGCATCTCAGAGAGAGAGAAACAGACAGACAGACATTTGGGGATCATCAGGTCCCCAAACACTAATTTTGGAGAAGAGGATCAGTGAGGGGCCATGAGCTGAGGTTGGCGTGGGAGAGAGAGAGAGAGAGAGAAGCAAACTAAAGCCAGGCGTGTCCACTGTGGGCCTGCAGGACTACCCTCCTCTCCCATACCCACCACACTGGGGAGCAGCTTATGGACAAGGCCAGGCACAGGACTGGGTGCTGATCCACTGGCAGGAGTGTATCCCCCTCTGTTTCTGGCTTCCATCTCTTTGAGGGTCCCCTGTTCTCAGAGGCTGTCTCCTGAATTCGTTCCATCTAGTCCCTTCAAAGACCTGGCCAGGGTAATTTAGGTCAGCTCAATACTATGTTTCAGGGCAAATGTATGTGGTTTTCTCCCTTCCTCATCCTCTCCCAGGGGCTGGCCGTGCCTGCTCACACTGAGCGCCTGCTCCTCCATGCTGCACAGCAGAATCCCTGAGGAGGTTTGAGGAGCTGGTGCTTGGCCCACACTCCAGACCAATTAAATCAGAATCTTCTAAATACATGGGGCCTCCTGTGCCAGGCCTGGCTGCCTAAGGAAAGGCTGGCAGGGAGGTGGCAAAAGGCCATGAGAATGGCATTGTAATCAGTGGGAAGGGCACTAGGCAAACACCATCCACCTGTTCTTCCCAGGATGTTCACCCCCTCAGGGATGGGGTTTTGAGAGAAATTTGGGTGCAGCCACATTACAAAAGGAAGAGTAGCTTCAGAAACCTCATCTTCACAACATGACAGGTATCCTGACAAGCTCTTCAACAACAGAATCGGATTATGACACGGACTGAGTCTAACGAGCTGGAAGTTTATATGTAATCAGAATGGTAAAATTATAGTAGATATAAATTCAGGTCTGGAATCCTGAGCTCAAATCCTAAATCTAACGTGTGCTTGCTGTGTGATCTTGGGCAAGTTACTCAACCTCTCTGAGTTCAGTTCCCTTGTCTTTACAAGGGGTATGACAATAGTTCATCTCTAGTGTGAGAGCAAGTGGCACCAGGCAGGTACAGCTCCGTGCCTGGCACATAGCAAGCTCTGCTGTTAAAGGGAAAGCATAATTATGGAGATCAAGAGGGATGTCCCAACTCCTTCTGTGGGTGTGATGGTTCTCTCTCACATTCTACAGATGAGGGGGAGAGAAAGAGAAAGAGAGCACAGACCAAGCTTTCTGGGAAATCTGTCTTAGGAGATCCCTACGCATAGCCCAGAATGAAAGGCAAGGCCATACTGCCTATGCTCAGCGGTGGGGCTGGGCAGGAGCACCCTAGAGAGGTGAAGAGGACTTCCGCAGGGAACCGCATGCCCAGTAGAGACAGGATTTCCCTGTCTCAACATTGTTTAATATATATGGTTATATCCAAAACATATTTCACAAAGAATTGGAAGTAGCATTCAATGTTATATAACATAAACAAGTGGATTTATGGTATATAAATTATACCCTGATAAAGCTGGTTAAAAATGATCGCATAGCATATATTGTGCATATATGTTTATATATGCATGTATGCAGCCCCATCCTGTACATACAGGGGTGGGAAAAAGTAGGCCTACAGTTGTGGAATCAGCAAACCATCTGTCAACTTCTAAAATTCCGAATGGGGAAGGGACTATATGGTTTCCAGGCCCTCCAGACTCATCTTTCCTGGCATGGAGATTTGCCAAAGCCCTCCTTCAGACTGGGCCAGGGGTGAAGAGTTGACGTATGCCACCCAACCCTTGAGAAACAGAAGACTGGAATGAGGAGCAGGAGATCTTGTAGCATGCTGGATGTAGGGGTGAATGCAGACAGGAGCCCATTAGCTCATAGGGCCAGCATGATGATTCAATGATATAAGGCATATTAAGACAGAGAAAGTACACTGTGTTCATCATGGTTGGTGAATTCTTCACCTTTTGAGGTTCTCCAACTTTTAACTTTCACCCATCACGAAGATGCCCTGACATGTTTGAGGTCATCTTTTATTTTTTCCAACTTTGTGAAGTAATTTTTTATTTAAGTTATCTTGAAGACCCTAATTTTGATTCTCCAAAGTGTGCTGTTATCATTCAAACTCTGGGTCAAATTTTCTAAGCTTATATATTCACACATATATGCATTTTATTTTACATTTTATTTTTTATGGTGGTCACACTAATTGAATGTAGTCATATGGTTTGGGGGAACCAAATGCATTTGACTCTACGACCAAACAAATTAACAGCCTAGAAATGATTTCCGGCTTCTAATCACTCGTTCTAGAGAAGGAACTGGGGAGACTGGCTAATTGAAGGAGTACTTCAGGAAAAACTGAAAAGTGGTAGAGTGGGGAAAAGATGCTAATTGGAAATTAATAGTGTGGATCTGGGGAGGATTGAATCATTGCGTGGATACAACCTTCAAGTTGGCCAGACAAAAATAAGAGCACCATGCAGTGATACTCAGAGGATACAACTTGATTAGTTCGTGATTTATTATGTAAGATTTCCATACTTAAAGTAAAATCCCTTCACATGCTTACATACTGTATAATTTCAACTCTATAGCATTCTGGCAAAGGCAAAACCATGGAGACAGTAAAAAGACCAGTGGTTGCCAGGGGTGAGGGGGGGTTGGCGGAATGCAGAGCACAGAGGACTTTTGGGTAGTGAAAATACGCTGTGTGATACTGTAATGATGGAAAGAAGTCACTGTATATTTGTCCAAACCCCTAGAACGTACATCAACAGTGGAACTGAACGTAAACTGCGGATTTTGGGTGATAATGGTGAGTCAGTGTAGGTTCAAGGATGGTGGTGAATGCATCACTCTGGTGGGGGGTGTCGATAGTGGGGCGGCATGGATCTGTGTGATAGATAACTGAGTTTTCAGATCAGAGGTCAGGTTGTCAGCTATTATTAAGATTTAAATCTTTTTAAATAATGCCATGTCACACCTTAATCAAGTTGAATTTTTGCCCAGCGGCAGAGAAAGCCCTTGGAAGTGTGAAATAGTTTCCAGTGGAGGTCCTTTCAGCCCAGTCAACCCTGGCCCTCGCAGACTTGCTATTGTTAAGCAAATGTCACTACACCCTGGGAAGGAATGACTCACAGTGACTGCTGGGATGGGGGAGGAGGGAGGGGAAGGAGACTGAAGCCTGAAATGCCTAGCCCCTGTGTTTCAAATGAAGGTGTTCATCAAATTTAATCATGTTTCATTGTTTGATTGGGAAATGCAGAAGGACTACTATTTAAAAACTCTGGGCTGTATCACTTCTAGCTATTAACACCATGGAATTTATTTGATAGAATTGGTAGCTATCAATTCCAGTTATTAAAGTGTTCTTTGAGCTAAAATCAATGTTGTTGAAATTTGTGCTTAGTCAATTTCCTTTTAAACATGTGTTACAGTACACAAAACTGGATGGTAGAAATAAAAGCAGATTTAATTTGACTAATTTTTAGACAGCTCCCAGGAAAACAGACCAATAATTAGTGCCTTTTACCAAGAGAAAATATGATGAAACACTTAAGGGTCCATCATTCATGTCAACAATTAGGCTGACAAAGGAAGCCTGTCTCTCTTTAATCTGATCGTCCCAGTGCACACAAGCCCCCCCCCCCCCAACCTTGTTGTTGGTGCTGTTACAAACTTCGAGAGCAGTGGAGGCTTTGTGGCTTAGTGGTTTAGTGGTTATACATTCAGAAGCCAGACTGCCTGGGTTTGAACCTGCATCCACTGCTGTGGGACTCTAATTCTCACCTACCTGATCTTCCAGCTCCTCATCTGTAAAGTGGAGACAATAACACCACCCACCTCATAAGATCATTGTGAAGATTAAACAAACAATGGCTATTAAACACTTAAGAAAAGCCCTCAATGCTCAAAATGTATTACCATCCCTGCAGTGGTGTTCAGTTCATAGTGAGAAACTGGCTGGGGTGAGGGGGAACGGAAATAAACTAAGGCACATTTAATCATATGAACCACCTATATTTGTACATCCAAAATATTTACCCTGGGTGTTGGACAATTACAACCTACAGGTTTCTACTATCAGGTTTGTTTTAGATTAAGGGTTATGCTGTTAGCAACCAGGAATTCATCTTAACAGAGCTGTGAATTTCTGAAAGAGCACAGAAAGATGCAGCTGAGAAGGACACAGAGGACCGCAGGGACTATGACGGCACAGTCATTGGACCCGTGGCCCTGAAGTATCACCTGAGACAGTCTCCATGTTAACAGGTGTTGGCTGGCCCTTCAATAAGAGGACCAGATCTAACTTTGTGTTCCTTTTCCCAAGGAATCAGGCAATGTTTTAGAGAATATACAGACTTAAATTCCCACTTTGGACTGTGTATCAAGACAGACCAGTGTTTTCTTCCTCTTCTCAGGAAACTGTGTCTATTCCACATCGGCTTTTCAGTCTGTCCTGCCATGCTGCCAGATGGGCAAATGGGAAAGTGCCCCTGCCCCCTGGCCACAGCCAAATGAATCACACGGGTGGCTGAGCCATACTGACCCATTAGCTTCAGCTTCTCTTTCTTGAGATTTAAAAATTCCAGGATATTTTTGATCTGTGAATTAGACACCGAGAATTGGGGAGTGACATGCAGCTGAGGAAGGTAGTGTGATGCACATCCAAGAAGCAGGATAACAGGTTGGCGGCTCCAGGATGGGAACAATTGGTTGTTGGGCTTCTGGAAGCTTCTGCATTCCAGCTGCACTTCTTGCCTTTGGGTGCTGGGAGATGCACAGAAACATGCCAGACCTTTCCAGCAAATGCCCCTTTGCTCACTCTGACTCGATAGTCTACTTCCTGCAGGGCAGAGCACTGTAAACCTTGAATTCCAGATAGTTCATTTTCCCTAATATAATTATTTTTGTTGGGGAAAATGGGCCCTTATAATTTCTTGCTCTGTCATTTATTATCTTCTGAGGAGTGAATGTAGGGACCACAGCGACAGAGCCACTTACTTTATTGAGAAGAGACCTGGAAGAATCTGGAAAATGAGAAAGCCTCCTAAGGATTTGGGAAGATGAGCTGGCAAAAATACCCAGCAATCAGAATTGCACAAGAGAGCCTGGGGGCTGGGAGGAAGGAGCAGTAACTAGGGTGGAACCAAAGAGAAGGCAGGAAACCGAGATCAGACAGCAAATGTCACAAGGTTCTCAGGGAAGAGGATTAAGGGAACAGGTAGCAAAGACTGAGCTATCTGTGAACCATGTGATAAAGGAGCTCACCATATGGTGCAAGAAGATAGCATAGCAGGTTGAGGTAAAGGGAAGTGTTTTTGTCTGCAGGATTATGTAACCACTTTTAGTGTATGTACGGGAATGTGTGCATGTGCATCCACACCACTGAAATTAAATTAGGAGAGACTCCCCCCACGGGAGTGCCAAGACCTTAGAAAAGGCCTTTGTCAGTGGCTTGAACTAAGCTGACTTTGATCTCCTCAGAAGTTTCTTCCTGTCCAAATTCAGGGTTGTGCTTGGTTCCAGCAGAAGGCGCTGTCCTCTGGGGCTGGAGCTCTGGACAGCTTCCCAAACCCAAAGCTCACACTACTAACCAGGTGGCTTTTGGGAGAAAGGCTCAGAGGTTGCTGAGGGGCATTCTGTTGGGGTGCTGGTGCCAGCCAGCTTCCCCAAACACACTCAGCACACTGGGAGAGGGGAGGGCTACAGCCATTTTTGGGGCTCATGAGGTATTTTAATTTCTTCTGAATCACAAGAAATAAAGTTTTACACTGAAGAAAATGCTTTAACATACAACATTAATATATTCATCCTTATAACAATGCAATCGCAAGATACAATTTTAAACCTTTTTTTTCCAAAGAGGAAGGAGTTACCCACAGATGTCACTATGCAGCTCTACAGCAGTTTTGAAACTGCTATTTCAAAAAAGAAAAGACTAGCAGTTTGATGGAGATTAGTGGCCTCCAAAGTTGAGAAGAGTGCTGTTTGTGATAGAAAGAGGCAACTACAATCACTAAAGTTAGTTTCAAGTCCCAGTCCTGTCTCTTCCCAGCTATGTGGTCTTAGGGAGGTCACTCAACCTCTCTGACTTACAATTTCCTGATATTGCCTGATATTTCCAGGTGTAATAGGATCAATATCAGTAACTATCTTGCAGGGCTGTGGTAAGAATTAATATGATGTAAGACATGTAAATCCATAGCATGGTCCCTGGCAATTAGTTTGAGCTCAGTAAAAATTGGAGGCAATGGGAGTGGGGAGAGTGAAATGGAAGACAGAGATAGTGAGGGTTACAAAGAAATGGAAGTTAAGGTTTGAAAAGAAACCAGCTGAGGAATCACTGTACACACTAGGGATGCCTCCGAGACTCGGAGGATCCCATTCGCTGAAGCCTGCAAGAAGAGTCAAGAAGAGCAGAGGCTAGATGAGTGATGTCCATTCTCATGGGCCCTCCCAGGAATTCCTTCTCATGGCTCACAATTCCAATGAGTGTTTGCACATAGATGGGTAATGGACAGGCAAAGAGTGATGAGTGAAGAATAGAAAATCTGGAGCTGTCATCACTATGGGCAATGCAGTGTGTCTAATGGCAGAGGCTCAGAGAAAAACCAAGGCATGCAATCTCTGCTTAGCACTTAGGAGGAAAATGAGAAAGTAAGAGGGTAAGATGATTAACCTCCCAAAATATGTTTGTGGTATGGAGAGAGGAACCACTGTGTAGACTAGGAATGTAAGCATTAAGTGCCTGCAATCAAGAACCCAAGTTCACACATATCTAAACCAAACCTGGTCAATTAAATGCTGCTAAAGAGTTGTGTGACTTTGGCAAGTTATTTCCACTTTCTGCATCTCATTTCTTCATCTGTAAAATGGGGATAACAGTAGCTACGTTACACTGTAAGTATGAGCCAACACATACAGAGCACTTATAACAGAGCCTGACACACAGTAAGGACTCAAAATATCAGGTGGTATCATCACCATTAATGCCATCACAACCACCACCACTACAACATACATGCCATGAGGACAGGTGTTTCTGTCTGTTTTGTTCACAGCCATGTCCTCTGCACCTAGAATGCCTGGCACACAGTAGATGCTCAATAAATACTTCTTACATGAACAAATCCTTAATTATGCCTGTCAGAAAGCAGTTATTATAGAAGTGTTAACTTCTCCTTAGAATGAGTTAAAGGGTCCAATCTTAGTCCCAGTTCCTTTTCCTCATGTCTGTCCTCTGCTGTCATAAGCAGCCACAACACCTGTACTCAGATCTGGTTAGCAGCTAGGTGATCACTCATAACCAAGGAGAAAGGTGTTTCAGAAGTTGCTGAGGATAGAAGTCATAGTGCAAAAGTCTAAGGCATGGGTGTGTGGGGAGGGAGTGAAGGCAGCAAATATCAAAAGAGTGGTCTGATTCTCTGGCTATATTCAATGAATAAAGAACAGAGAAGGAAGGGTAAAGATCACAGGAAAAAATTTTAAGGATACAGGAAATACTGAGTGTGCTCCTCATCTAAAGGAATAGGCATGGAGGACAGGGAAGACCAGAGACTCTCAGTACCTTCCAGATATGAACAAAAAATGTAGCAAAAACACTTCATGTTCTTACAAATACAGTAGTAATTGAAGTACCAAAATGTTATTGTGAGAGTAAGATCTTCAGATAGTTCTTCACAAGATGTGGTACCTGTACCAACAGCAGTACAAAGGCAAAATTACTTTTCTGCTAATAAATTATCCTAAAAGCACATTAAAATAAATATATAACAGGCAGATCAAGCCTGTGATTTCACATATATTATTGCTTCAGGCAATGCTAAGAAAAAGAAAGTCAACTAAATCAACTAAAGAAAAATATTTAAGATAATATAAAGTAGATACATACATGGCCAAAATAAACAGGTTCATGAATAACTAATATTTAGTAAACTTGACCAAGGCTGTACTCAATCCTGTTGCAGTTTGAATTTTGAGCTAGAGGAGCTGGCATCAGAACCTTGGAGAGCAGCACACAAGTGCCAAGTGTCTAGTGGGGCCTCAGTGGACCGGGTCACAGCCTAATCCTCAGTGGCCTCCTTAGTGACACTCAGGCCCTCAAGCACTAGAAGGAAATATCACCAAGAGGAGGAATGTGAACTCTTCTGTTTGTGGGGCATGTAAATTGAGAGTTCTAAGGGGGGAAGTCAGAAAGTCTTTTGTGTCTCTAAGAAAAACTCCAACAGCAGCTGAAAAGTAGAGAGTGTGGCTGAGACCACTAGCTTTCCATCAGAATTGTTCTCCCAGCCTCCCTTACCTGAGGTGTGGCCATATGGCTAAATTCTCTATAGCAGTGAGCAAGCAGAAGTGATGGGTGCCACTTCTAAACTAAAACTTTTAAGAAGTAACTGTGCCTCCAACATACTCTCTTTCTCCCTCCGCCCTCTGAATGTATACGAAAACAAAGCCATAGGAATTAATGGAGCCACATAAGATGAAAGGAACCTAAGTCCCTCAACCACCATATGGAGAACGTGGGTGAGGCCAGGAACACCCACTTCGTACTGTTACATGAGTGAAAATGAAGCTTCTGCAGTGTCTGAGCCAGTATACATTTGGGGTGTGTGTTACAGGAGTTGAATGCACGCAAGCTAACAAAGCAGCTTAGGTGCCCTGGCCACCACACAGATCAACCATTCCTGACTCAGGGTGTGATCAGAAGGAGGAGACACTCTGAGACCTTCATTTACTCACTCCCCTCTTTGTGTAGTTAACTTGTCCTTTAGGTATGGCTCAAGAGTCACTTTGTTACGGAAGCCTTCACTGCCTTCAACGAGGGCCTCTCTAACTCTCACAGTACCCATCAAACTCAGTGGCACTTACATCTGTGTGATTTTTTTATTAATGTGTACACCTCCATGGGGTTTCAAAGTATGCATTTTTCAAAATTCATAGGTCGATACACTTATTTCTGCCCTGAAGAGTTTAGAAGTACAGTGAAGCAATGTCTGCAACTTGCTTGGAAATTCAGCATTAAGAATGGGTTAACCTAAGCAATTCCACTACTGGGATTATACCCTAAGAACCCTGAAAAACCAATTCAAAAGAATCTGCCCTGGCTGGTGTAGCTCAGTGGATTGAGTGCGGGCTGGGAACCAGACGGTCCCGGTTCGATTCCCAGTCAGGGCACATGCCTGGGTTGTGGGCCAGGTCCCCAATGAGGGCCATGTGAGAGGCAACCATACATTGCTGTTCCTCCCTCTCTTTCTCCCTCCCTTCTCCTCTGTCTAAAAAATAAATAAAATAAAATAAAAAAAATTAAAAAAAAAAAAAAAGAATCTATGCACTCCAATGTTCATAGCAGCACAATTCACAATAGCCAAGTGCTGGAAACAACCTAAGTGCCTATCTACAAATGAGTGGATCAAGAAACTATGGTACATTTACACAATGGAATTCTACGCAGCAGAGAGGAAGAAGGAGCTTATACCCTTTGCAACAGCATGGATGGAACTGAAGAGCATTATGCTAAGTGAAGTAAGCCAGGCAGTGAGGGACAAATACCGTATGATCTCACCTTTAACTGGAACATAATCAACAAAAGCAAAAAGCAAGCAAAACTTAACCAGAGACATTGAAATGAAGAACAATCTAACAATAGCCAGGGGGGTGGGGGGAGGGGACAACGGGGAGAAGGGTTTTCAGAAACCACTATAGAGGACACATGGACGGAACCAAGGGTGGGGAGGGAGGCAGGGAAGGGAGGTGGGATTGGAGGGGGAGGGGAGGGGAGAGCATGCAGACAACTGTAACTGAACAACAATAAAGTAAAAAAAAAAAAGAATGGGTTAATCTGGGGACAAACAGATGAACAGATATGTGATAAAGCACATATAGTACATTACCATGTTAACTGTAGAACCTAGACAATGGATATTATGGATGGTCATTATATAATCCTTCTAATTTTTTTTCTGAAGGCATTTTAAATATTTATTTTTATTTTTTTAGTGTTCTTTTTTATTTTTTTATTGTTCAAGTACAGTTTTCTGCCTTTTCCCCCGACCCCTGCCCAACCCCCTCAGCCCTCCCCAACTCCCTCCTGTTTCCACCCCCACCCCACCCCCCGTTATTGTCCATGTGTCCTTTATAATTGTTCCTGCAAACCCTTCACCCTTTTCCCCT
This sequence comes from Micronycteris hirsuta, assembly GCA_004026765.1. NCBI lineage: Eukaryota > Metazoa > Chordata > Mammalia > Chiroptera > Phyllostomidae > Micronycteris > Micronycteris hirsuta. The sequence continues at coordinate 88,487 of PVJI01001432.1, forward strand.
GAAATTCCCTCCCCTCTTCCCTCTAGTCACTGTCAGCCTGTTCTCAATTTCAGTGTCCTTGATTATATTTTGCTTGCTTGTTTGTTTGTTTTGTTGATTAGGTTCCACTTAAAGGTGAGAAAATACGATATTTGTCTTTCACCACCCGGCTTATTTTGATTAGCATAATGCTCTCCAGTTCCATCCACGCTGTTGCAAAGGGTAGGAGCTCCTTCTTTCTCTCTGCTGTGTAGAATTCCATTGTGTAAATGTACCATAGTTTTTTGATCCATTCATTTACCAATGGACATCTAGGTTACTTCCAGCACTTGACTGTAAATTGTGCTGTGATGAACATTGGGGTACCTAGGTCCTTTTGAATTGATGTTTCAGGGTTCTTAGGATATAATACTAGCAGTGGAATTGCCAGATCAAAAGGCAGATCCATTTTTAGATTTCTGAGGAAATTCCATACTGTTTTCCATAGTGGTTTCGCCAGTCTGCAATCCCACCAACCGTGCACTAAGGTTCCCTTTTCTCCACAACCTCTCCAACATCTGTTGTTTGTTGCTTTGTTTATGATGGCCATCCTAACCGGTGTGAGCTGGCATCACATTGTGGTTTTAATTTACATCTCTCTGAAAGCTAGAGATACTGACCATCTTTTCATATGGCCCGTCTCTGGGCCCTCTGTATGTCCTGCTTGGAGAAGTGTCTGTTCAAGTCCTTTACCCATTTTTAATTGGGTTGCTTGTCTTCCTAGAGTGGACTCGTGTGAGTTCTATAGAGATTTTGGAGATTAAACCCATGTCTGAGGTATCACTGGCAAATATGTTTTCCCATACAGTTGGTTCTCTTTTTGTTTTAGTAGTTTTCTTTAGCCTTGCAGAAGCTTTTAATTTTGATGAAGTCCCATTTGTTTATTCTTTCCTTTATGTCCCTTGCTTTAGGGGACATATCAGTGAAGATGTTGCTGTGTGAAATATCAGAGATTTTCCTGCCTATATTCTCCTCTAGGACTTTAATGGTGTCACGACTTACATTTAAATCTTTTATCCACCTTGAATTTATTTTTGTGTATGGTGTAAGTTGGTGCTCGAGTTTCATTTTTTTGCATGTAGCTATCCAGCTCTCCCAACACCATTTGTTGAAGAGTATATTTTTACTCCATTTTATGCTGCTGCCCCCTTTGTCAAAAATTAATTGACCAGAGAGGTTGGGTTTATTTCTGGGGTGTCTGTTCTGTTCCATTGGTCCATGTGTCTGTTTTTATGCCAGTACCAAGCTGTTTTGATTACAGTGGCCTTGTAATACAGTTTGGTATAAGGTATTGTGCTCCCTCCTACTTTGTTCTTTTCTCAAAATTGCAGCACTATTTGGGATCCTTTATGGTTCCATATATATTTTTAAAGTGTTTGTTCTGTATCTGTAAAATATGCCATTGGTACTTCAATAGGCATTGCATTGAATCTATAAATGGCTTTGGGTAGTATGGACATTTTGATGATATTAATTTTCCGATCCATGAACACTGCATATGTTTCCATTTGTTTGTCTCTTCCTTGATTTCTTTCTTCAGTGTTGTGTAATTTTCTGAGTACAGTTCTTTTACCTCCTTGGTTAGGTTTATTCCTAGGTATTTTATTTTTCTTGTTGCTATATCAAATGCGATTTTTCCCTGATTTCTGCCTCTGATGTTTCATTGTTGGTATACAAAAATGCCTTTGATTTCTGGATATTGACTTTGTATCCCACTGTTTTGCCAAATTCATTTATTAGGTCAAGCAGTTTTTTGGCGGAGTCTATAGGATTTTCTATGTACACTATTATGTCATCTGCAAACAATGACAGTTTTGTTTCCTCCTTTCCAATTTGGATGCCTTTTATTTACTTTTCTTATCTGACTGCTGTGGCTAGGACTTCCAATACTATGTTGAATAGAAGTGGTGAAAGTGGACAACCATGTCTTGTTCCTGATCTTAGTGGGGAAGGTTTTAGGTTTTGCCCATTGAGTATAAAGTTGGCTGTAGGTCTCCCATATATGGCCTTTATTATGTTGAGGAATGCTCCCTCTATTCCCACTTTGCTGAGTGTTTTTATCATAAATGGGTTCAGTACTTTATCAAATGCTTTTTCCGCATCTATTGCTATGATCATGTGATTTTTGTCTTTGCTTTTGTTTATGTGATGAAGTACACTTATTGACTTGCAAATATTGTACCATCCTTGCATCCCTGAGATGAGTCCCATTTGGTCATGTTATATGATCTTTTTAATGTATTGCTGGATGCAGCTTGCCAATATTTTGTTGAGGATTTTAGAGTCTATGTTCATCAGCAATATTGGCCTGAAGTTTTCTTTCTTTGTTGTGTCTTTATCTGTCTATGGGATTAGGATGATGCTGGCTTCATAAAAAGAGTTTGGGAGTCTTCCAACATTTTGGATTTTTTGGAATAGTCTGTGAAGGTTTGGGGTTGCTAGCTCTTCCTTAAATGCTTTGTAGAATTCACCCGTGAAACCATCTTGTCCAGGGCTTTTGTGTGTCCAGAGTTTTTTGATTACTGCTTCAATTTTTCAGCTGTTATTGGTTTGTTCAGGCTTTCTGCTTCTTCTTTATTGAGTTTTGGAAGATTATATTTTTCTAAAAATTTGTCCATTTCACCTAGGTTTTCAAATTTCTTGGCATACAGTTCTTCGTAGTAATTTCTTACAATCCTTTGTATTTCTGTGGCATCAGTTGTAATCTCTCCTCTTTCATTTCTGATTGTGTTTATTTGGGTCCTCTCTCTTTTTCTCTTGATAAGCCTGCTTAAAGGCTTGTCAACTTTGTTTATCTTTTCCAAGAACCAGCTTCTGGATTCATTGATCCTTAGAATTATGCTTTTAGTCTCCATATCATTTAATTCTGCTCTGATCTTGGTTATTTCCTTCCTTCTATTTACTCTGGGCTGTCTTTGTTGTTGTTCCTTGAGGTCTTGTAGGCATAGGGATAGGTTGTTTATTTGAAATGTTTCTATCTTTTTTTAGGTAGGCCTGCATTGCTATGAACTTCCCTCTCAGGACTGCCTTCACTATGTCCCATAAGTTTTGGGTTGTTATGAATTCATTTTTGTTTGTTTCCAGAAACTTTTTGATTTCTTGCCTAATCTCATTCTTGATCCATTCATTATTTAATAGCATGCTATTCAATCTCCATGATTTTGAGTGTTTTGGGAATTTTTCCTTGGGGTTGGTTTCTAGTTTCAGTCCCTTGTGGTCAGAGAATATGCTTGATATGATTTCAATTTTCTTGAATTTGTTGAGGTTTGTTTTATGTCCTATTATGTGGTCACTTTGAAAATGTTCCATGTGTATTTGAAAATAATGTGTATTTAGCTTCTTTGGAATGAAAGGCTCTCTCTCTTTATATATATATCAGTTAGGTCCATTTGATCTAGGGCATTGTTCAATGCCACAATATCTTTGCTGATATTTTGTTTGGAAGATCTGTCCATTTTTGACAGGGGGGTGTTAAAATCTCCTACTATAATTGTGTTGCTGTGAATATCTTTCTTGAAGTCCTCCAAGATTTTCTTCATGTATTTAGGTGCTCCTATGTTGGGTGCATATATATTTACAACATTTATGTCTTCTTGGTGGATTCTTCCCTTGAGTATTACATGAAGTGACCTTCTGGATCTCTCTTTATGGCCCTTATTTTGAAGCCTATTTTGTCTGATATGAGTATTGTTACCCCGGCTTTTTTTTTCCTGTCCATTTTCTTGGAATATTTGTTTCTAGCCCTTCACTTTCAGTCTGTGTAGGTCTTTTGTTCTGAGGTGGGTCTCTTGTAGACAGCATATGTGTGGGTCATGTTTTCTTACTATTCGGCTATTCTATGTCTTTTGATTGGAGCATTTAATCCATTTACGTTTAAGGTTATTATTGATAGGTACTTACTCATTGCCATTTTTTTGTACCTGTGTTCTTCTCTCTCCCTCTTTTTCTTCCTTTCCTTAAAGCAGTCCCTTTAGCATCTCTTGCAGAGATGGTTTGGTGGAGGTGTATTATTTTAGACTTCTTTTGTCTGGGAAGCTCCTTATTTGGCCATCTATCTTTATTGAGAGCCTTGCTGGGTAAAGTAGCCTTGGTTGCCAGCCTCTGGTTCTCATTACTTGGAATATTTCTTGCATTCACTTCTGGCTTGGAGTGTTTCCATTGAGAAGTCAGCTGCTACCCTTATCGGGGCTCCCTGGTATGTTACTTCCTGTTGCTCCCTTGCTGCCTTTAAGATTCTCTCTTTGTCTAGGAATTTTGCCATTTTAATTATGATGTGTCTTGAAGTGGGCCTCTTTGGGTTCATCTTGATTGGGACTCTCTGTGTTTCTTGGACTTGTGTGATTTTTTCTTTCATCAGATTAGGGAAGTTTTCCATCATTACGTTTTCAAACAGGTTTTCTATCCCTTGCTCTTCCTCTTCTCCTTCTGGTATCCCTATTATATAGATATTATTATGTTTCATGTTATCCTGCATTTCCCTTAATCCCTCTTCATTCTTTCGGAGCCTCTTTTCCTTTTCTTGCTCTTTCTGGGTGTTTTTTTATACCTTATACTCCAGCTCACTGATCTTATCCTCTGCATCATCAAGCCTGCTTTTGATTCCTTCTATTGTGTTCTTCAGTTCAGAAATTGTATTCTTCATTTCATCTTGGCCCCTGTTGATAGTTTCTATTTCCTTTTTCATGTTGATATAGTTTGCAGTGAGTTCATTGTAGTTTCCCTGTAGTTTCTGGTAATTCTCTGTAAGCTCATTGAGCTTCCTGATAACCATTGTTTTGTACTCAATATGTAATAGTTGACTTGCCTCTATTTCATTTAGCATTCTTTCTGAGGCTTCCTCCTTTCCATTCATTTGGGGATTGTTTCTTTGTCTTCCCATTGTTTGTGAGACACTTCTTGTTAGCCTCTGCTTCTTAAATTGATCTCTTCTGACTCCCTGGGTTTATGGTGTGAACTTCAATGGTAGAATACCAGTCTGTGGGTCAGCAGGGAAGGTTGTGCTTCAGGCTGCAGGATGAGTTCAGGTCTGCTCCATATGTCTCTCTATCAGGAACCAGCAAATGCCCAGGGCACATCTTCCTTCTATTTCTCCATAAAAACAGTTAATGACAGAAGAAGGTGGAGGAATTTTTCCAGAATCCTTTAGAAGGCCTTCATGAGAACAATGGTAGGTTCAAAGATGATAAAGTTCAACAGCTCACCCTTCCACAGTCTTGTAGTTAATTAATCTCTAATTCCAAAGGCTCTCCCCAGCCTGCCATGCCCTGCAGGCTGCTGGCTGGCTCAGCCCAGCTCCCGGACCTCGGAGGAGGGGTGGAGGGGAGGGGGTGGAGCTGGCCCCAGCTGGCCTGGGCCAGAATTAAACTCTGAAACCACAGGGTATCCACCTTGGCCCTGAAACCAAGGCAAAGTGAAGTTGGGGTAGACTAGTAAACCTCAGACGCCGGTGGGAAAATCTATAATCCTTCCAACTTTTCTGAACTAAAAATATTTTCATAATAAAATTTTTTGGGAAAAGTTCAATGAGATTAGGAACCATATATATATTACATAATCAACCTACATAATACATAACTGCCCAATTACAGATTTGGAGCACAATTTGAGCTCCAGGAATCACTTGACAACCAGTGAGGTTAAATTCCTGGGAAGTGTCATGGTTGGCAAAGCTAGAGACACAAAAGTCATAAAAAACAGAGAATGAAGGATAACACTATTTTATTTTTTCATTGTTTATTCTAATACAGTTGTCCCAATTTCTTTTTTACCCTTTTGTCCCCCTTTGCCCAGCCCACCCCTCTCTCCCAGTCAATTCTCTCTTCATTGTCCATGTCCAGGAGTCATTCATAAATCTTCTTTGACTACTCCCTTCCCCTTCCTTCCACCATCCCCCTTCCTATAGTTGTCAGTCTGTTCCATGTTTCCATGTCTCTGTTTCTACTTGTCTCATTAGTTTATTTTGTTCATTAGATTCCAGTTATAAGTGATATAATATGGTATTTGTCTTTTACTGAGTGGTTTACATCACTGACCATAATAGTCTCCAGTTCCATCCATGCTGTCACAAAAGATAGGACTTCCTTCTTTCTTCTGCTGTGTAGTATTTGATTGTGTAAATGTACCACAGTTTTTTAAAAGATTTATTTACTTATTTTTACAGAGAGGGGAATGGAAGGAGAAACAGAGGGAGAGAAACATCAATATGTGGTTACTTCTTGTGAACCCCGTATTGGGGACCTGGCCCGCAACCCAGGCATGTGCCCTGACTGAGAATGGAACCAGTGATCCTTTGGTTTGCAGGCCTGGACTCAACCCACTGAGCTACACTAGCCAGGATGTGCCAGTTTTTTAATCCACTGATCTACTGATGGGCAACTGGGCTATTTCCAACACTTAGCTATTTTTGTAAACAGCATTGCCATAAACTTGGGGTAAATAAATTCTTTTGGATTGGTGTTTCAGGATTCTTAGGGTATAGTCTCAGCAGTGGAATTGGTGGGTCACAAGGCTGTTCTGTTTTTAATTTTCTGAGGAAATTCCATACTGTTTTCTATAGTGGCTGCACCAATTTGCATTCCCACCAACAGTGCACTAGGGTTCCCTTTTCTACACATCTTCACCAGCACTTGTTATTTATTGATTTATTAATCATAGCCATCCCAGCAGGTGTGAGATGATAGCTCTTTCTGGTTTTAATTTGAATCTCTCTGTTGGCTAGTGATGTTGAGCATCTTTTCATATGCCTATGGGCCCTCTCTGTATGTCTCCTTGGAGAAGTGTCTATTCAGGTCCTTTGCCCACTTTTTAATGGGGTTATTTGTCTTCCTGGTGTTGAGTCATATGAGTTCTTTATATATTTTTGAGATTAAACTCTTGTCCAATGTATCATTGGCAAATATGTTCTCCCATATGGTTGGTTTCTTTTTCATTTTCATGATGATTTCTTTAAATGTGCAGAAATTTTTTAATTTGATGTAGTCCCATTTGTTTATTTTTTCCTTTATTTCCCTTGTCCTAGGAGATATATCAGCAAAAATATTGCCATGGAGGATGTCTGAAATTTTACTGCCTATGTTTTTCACTAGAACTTTTATGGTATCATGACATATGTTTAAGTCCTTTATCCATTTTGAGTTTATCCTTATGTATAGTGTAAGTTGGTGGTCTAGTTTCATTGTTTTGCATGTGCCAATCCAATGATCCCAACACCATTTATTGAAGAGGGATGTTTATTGAAGATGGGATGTTTATTGAAGAAGAAGTTGGGATGTTTATCCCAACACCCATTGTATGCTTATGCCCCCTTTGTCAAATATTAATTGACCATAGAGACATGGATTTATTTCTGGGCTCTCTATTCTGTTCCATTTTTCTATGTGTCTGTACCAGACTGTGTTGATTACAGTGACCTTGTAATATAGCTTGATATCGGGTATTGTGATCCCTCCTACTTTATTCTTCTTTCTCAGGATCATTGAAGCTATTCAGGGTCTTTTCTGGTTTCACATAAATTTTTGGAATATTTGTTCTAGATCTGTAAAATATGCCATTGGTATTTTAATAGGAATTGCATTGAATCTATAGATTGCTTTGGGTAGTATGCACATTTTAATGATCTTAATTCTCCCAATCCATGAACATGGTATATGCTTCCATTCATTTGTATCTTCCATAATTTCTTTCTTCAGTGTTCTATAGCTTTCCAAGTACAGGTCTTTTACTTCCTTCGTTAAATATATTCCTAGGTCCTTTATTTTTCTTGTTGCTGTAGTAAATGTGTTTTTTCCTCAGTTCCTCTTTCTGATACTTCATTGTTGGTGTACAAGAATGCCATCAATTTCTGAATATTAAATAATAAGTGAATAATACATCTGACCACTGTGTAACAACAGTTCTAGAAGGCAATAGCATGCAGAAGTGTGGACCATTGCTATCTCCAAGTAAGCCAGACATGCTGAGAGGCCCTGCTCTAGTAAGATGATCCCTCCAGGTAATCCTCTCAGGAAAGCAAACTCTCCAAAGATTCCTTTATAAAAAGTTTTGAAACAGGGCTTTCTCGGTTGGCTCTCAATGACTTTCACATCTGCTTTCTCCTTTTCATTTCCACAGGCCTTGGCAAATGCTTATGTCACTCCCTAGTCAGTTCACCAGTTATCATGGTGCTGCAGAGCATGTTTTTCTGGGCCAGATCTGACACAGTGGACCTGGGGGAGGGGAGGTGTGAACAGATTGGCCCACAGGTCATCCATCTCACCTTTGGGAGGGGGACAGCAACCACCCTGCTGGGTTCTGCCCTTTAAGGGGATTGATCTGTCTGCCTAACTAGACTGCAAAATGTTAACAATGGGCATGTAAATATAAAACCACATTAACATGAAACCATGATTGGCAAAACCAGAGCAGCAAAGGATTACTATGTTTTAAAGTATTACAGAGTTTTTTATTATCTAAGTTGCTTTCATAGCATATGTCATCATCTGTGAATTATTTGATGCCACATCCTCAGTCTGAAATAAAACTCTCAATTATTATAACAGTTTCCATGGAAACATATCATCTATTCTCTCTCATTCCCTCACCATTCCCCAATGACCCACTCTCCTACCTCTCCACCGACCCCCCACCCCAACCACAACCTCCATGAGGCCCTCTGGAGCTTCCATTCCTCAATCAAAAACTCTCCAACCCACCTTGCTAACTTTTGAAGTAACAAGGCCAAGAATAAAAATGCACATTTATACTTGTTAAACTAGTGTACAGACATTGGAAAGATGCAAATTAAACAAAAGTGTTCATGTATGAGGGCAGTAGCAGTGAGGAGGCACAAAAAGAATGAACCTGGGTGGGAGCAAGACTCCTCAATAGTTACCTTTTAAATATAATTTTAATTATGAACCATGAATATATTGCTTACTAAAAAAGTATAATATTTTAAAACTTCCCAACAGCCTCAGCTTATTAGAACCTCTTCATTTAGGCTACTTTCTTCCTTGTCATCAGGGAAACCACCCATCTTTGGGGTCTACATGCCTCTCTGTTCTTCTTAGCATTTTAAATCCCTTGACCTCATCAATTTGTTTTTCATCCCCAGGCCTCCAGACTCCTTCTTTCCCACCCAGGTTACGACCCTCTTCCTGCTCTGACTTCCTTTCAATCCAGTCTAGATGCTATTTGCATTCTTCTATTCATTCCACTTTTACTGAGAACCTGCTAGAAGCAGGCTCCATTGGATCAGCACTGGGCATCCCTCATCCCAGAATCCTTACCTCCCTTATTACTGTAATCTTCCTGGTTCACTGATTCTCTAACCTCTGCCCTTAGCTTAATCCACCCTCCACGTCTCCATTTCCACATCCAGGCTGTGCAAAGCTGCTGGCAAAAAGCATGCAGAGGTGTGGACCATTACTATCGCCAACTGCTTATTTGGTACTCAGGGTTGCTCAGCAACCTTACTATGCATTCCTGCTCTCAAATCCCATTCCATGGGAGGCTCTTCCAACCATGGGCCAGATCCCTGACTATGTCAGCAGATAACCTGTGACAGAGAAAAATCTGTGCATTTAGCCTAGGTCCTGATTCAACTCAATCCATAGGCACTGAAAGTACAGTGATGAACACAACAGAGAAGGTCCCTGCTCTTGTGGCAGTCAAATCTTAGAAGGAGAAAAAAAGACAAACCAATAAACAAACAAGAAAAGTATCATCTGGTGATGGGCACTACGAGAGTTGAATATAATGAAGAATGAGTGAGTGACTCTCTGAGAGGGTGGTCTTGGAAGGATTCTTGAAAGAGGTGACACCTAAATTAAGATGGGAATTACAAGGAGCCAGCCATGCCTCACAAATGCTCTAAAGCAGGAAGGAGCTTTGTATGTTTCAAGATCCCAAGAACCCTTATTGTGGCCCAAGCACACTGGGTAACAGGAGAAGAAAAAAGTGATCAAGCAGAAATTACATCAAGGGTCATCATGAAGAACGATGTCAGCCAAGGACATAATATAGAGTTTATTCTATTTGTGACCAGACGTCGTTGGAGTGTTTTAAGTAGAGGCGTGTCTTGACATAAGGCAGTATTTTAAAAAATGATTACGGCTGCTAAGTGAAAGGGATATTAACTATAGGTCACAAATGCGGAAGCAGGGAAACCACGTAGGAGCTTCTGCAGCATCCAGATGATATACATGGTTTAGGTTAGGGCCTCATTAGAGATGACAGAGAGAAGTCAGTTCATAACATGCTTTGGAGAAGCAGGTGTCAGGACTCACCAATTGATTGTACATGCTGGCTGGGGTATGCGACATTTGAGAAGAACTTAAGGATAACTCTCAGATTTTTACTTAAGCTACAGAGGTGGGAAAGAAATTTATATTTTTACACATCTGAGTTCATAGTATGAGATTTATACTAGGCATATTTGTGGCACAGAAAGGAATTAAAAGGCTCAAAACAACACTAAACAAGTCAGGAATACTTACAGTACCATCTCAACTTCAGTAAAACAGCATCTCCCAGTATCTATAAAAGCATCCAGAACGGGTCTATGAGTCCCAGGGCTGTCCTTCAACTGTGCTACTATGTGAAAGGAACTGTCTCCATTCTTGGCTGCAGGAGTGATCTTTTCCAAAAGGCAAATCTGATTGTGTCGTTTCTCTGCTTAAAAACTTTCAGTGCCTCCCCATTGCACTGTGAATAAAATCCAAACTCCCCATCGCAGCTCATCTGCTGTGCATGATCAGGCCCTGCCCATCTCTGCAATTTCACATTCTACTACCTCCCTTGTTCATGACATTTTGGCCCCACACCTTCTGATGGTGCCTAGAATGTGTCAAGCCCTCTGCACCCCAGGACCTCTGCACATGTTGCTCTCTCCTAACTCTTTGAATGCATGCTGGTTCGTTCTCATCCTCACATCTCAGTTTGTATGTTACCTCTTAAACAATCAGAGTGGGTCCTCTCTTGATTTTCTGTGGCAGAGCACTCTACTCATTTTCTTCAGTGTCTACTACAAACTGTAGTGTAGACCGGTTTACTTTTTACTCTCTCCCTCGCTAGAATGCAAACCCCACATGAGCAGCAGATGTGTTTGCCTTGTTAGTTATTTCTTCTGGAGCAGGTATCGTGACCCAGCCACACCATACCTTGCCAAAGCTGCCTTTCCCAAGCACCATCAGGAAGTTAAAATCACTCAGCTTCATCCGGTCCCTGTTCCCATTGTTGTCAAATTTGGCTATGGTGTTGGTCGTCTTTTCTTCCGGAGCCTTGGTTCCCTGGCCGATCTTGGCTCTCTGGAGGGGGAAGCACACAGACACATAATTAAGGTTTGAGGATGCCTTTGCAGGGAAACACATGTAGACACAGCATGCTGTGGTTCCTGTCACTCATGCCCCACCTCCATGCCTGTAAAGAGCATGACCCACATCCTTTCTGCAAGGCCTAAACCTGGAGACCATCCTTGGCACCCCTAATTCTCTTATAGCCCTCATATCCACACCAGGAACAGTCACTTTTTCCTCCTAGGTGCCTCCAGAATTCATCTTCTTTCTGTCTCTACCAACATCACCCGCCATCGCCTCTCACCTGGACAATCTGCCTCAGTTCCCTCCACACTGGGGTACAAACTTCAGATTTTTGCTGGCCAATACGGCACAAGATGATAGGGCCCTCCCCAGTTCTCCATCTCATCACTTCTTAGATCCTTCTTCCCTGCAACCCAGCTTCATTCTTTCACCTCCCACCTCAGGGCCTTTGCAAGTGCTCTTGCTGCCACATGGAAAGCTATTCTTTTACCTTCCTTCTCCAACTTAGTTACCCCCAGTTTCACTTCCTCAGGGAATCCCTCCTTGATTCTTTGTGTCTGAACCAGTTGTCCCTATTTGCTCTCTTCATCCATGTCACTTCCTATTTATACTGGATGATAATTGCCTGTTCACTTGTTTCCCCCAGTGCACCGAAAACTCAGAGGGCACGGACTATATCTCATTCTCCACAATTTCCATGACAACTAATAGAGTTTCTGGCTCCATGGGTAAATGAATGGGCAAGCAAAGCCCATGTGTGTCCTCAGTGCATTGGGGGACGGACCTGCTTATGGGAGCAGCAGAACAGTGACTCGGATGGCAGCAGATGCTCCCGAGCAAGGAGAGAATGGGAAGCCAGCAGTGAGCCCTGCAGTCACCAGAACCTTGTTACTGGTTTGCTTCTAGGAGTGAGAAACTTGTGGCATTAAAAGCTCAGCTTACAATCCCGACTCTGGTGTTATGATCCTGAGTTCACAATGCTCCTTCGCCCAATATCCCAGACCTTTCTGTCTCTCTCAGAGAAACAGCCAAAGGCCACAGATAACCTGGCCTTCTGCATCCTTTGATTTCAGCCCCTTCTGAAATCACACTGGCCTCACTGCTGTTCTCTGAAAGCACCAACCACATTCTTGCCACCACACTGGCCTCACTGCTGTTCTCTGAAAGCACCAACCACATTCTTGCCCCAAGACCTTTGCACTTGCTGTCTTCTGTGCCCGGAGCTCGTCCCTGAGAACTCCCTCACCAGAAAAGAGCCTTTCACCAAGTGCCAACATGGAATAGCTCACAGCAATCTCTCTCCCCTTATTTACTTTATTTTCTCCATCCCTTGTCACCACCTTACAAAACAGATATTTACTTGTTTCTTAATCTATAGTCTTTCTTTTCACACCAGAAGACAAGCTCCATGAGAGCTGCCCAGTAGAGAGAGGCACTTACTTGCATTTGGTGAATGAACTTTTCTGAATTTCAGTCGCCTTTTCAAGGAAATGAGTTAATGACATGAGATAATACATTACAAAGTTCTCAGCACCATGCCTGTCACTTAGTGGATGCTCAATGAATGGTAGGTATTATTATTGTTGTATTGTTCACTTTTATTTTGAAGACAAAGAGGCAACAAAAAACTTTCCAGAGTTTTCAATATCATGGAACATTTTCATTCATTCACTCACTCATTCATTCATTCATTCATTCATTCATTCAGGAAGTATTTATTGAGTGTCTGCTACATGCCGGGTATTGCCCTACATTTGGAGGATCCATCAGGGAGGAAAGCAGATAGCCATGCTCCAAGAATTTGCATTCTAGCAGGAATTGGGTCCTCTATCCTATGTCCAAAATGAATTTTGGAGTTACGCAGGAAAAGAATTTGGAGTCACAGCAGAAATGGTCTTTAGACACCAAAGAACAAGACACATTTAAAGAACTAAAATGCTGTTCCATCTGGTGGGAGAATAGAATGCAAGGCAGACATAGCCTGAATGCAGCCAGAGGGTCAGCACTGCAAGCCCCATCAAGAAGACTGGGCTAATTCTGAGCACACAAGGTTTTCACAAGGCTGTGGTATGATCTTATCACACGGAGGAGAGAGCTCTGGGTTTGGTGAAGAGAGCCATTTAGAGGAGATGAGTTTGGAAACCATTATGAAGTGACTACGGTCATCAAGGTGACAAGTGGCAGGGCCTGAACTTAGCGTCTGCAGTGTGGATGGAATGAGGCGGGCCTATCTGGGAGACAGACCGGATGTGGATCGGGTGAGGGAGGTCAGGAGTGAAGGACAACTCTACTTCCGTTTGGAGCCTCTGGGAGGACAGTGGTGCTTTCCACTGAGATGAAAAGTGGAGGAAGGGCAAGTGTGGGCCAAAAGGTGAGAAGCGACTAGTCTGATTTCAGAGTCATTGAGCATCCCCCTTCCCTATATATAGCAGCTTAAAACTGCAAGGTTTATGTCTTTCCCATTGGTGAGGTTCCATTTGTCATGATGACGAAGCATCCACCATTGTTTTCTTTTTGTAACTAATGATGAAAGGTTGAGGTGGATACAATGAAATGCATAAATTTTAGATGTACAGCTCTGTGAATTTTGACAAATGTATATGCACAAGAAACCCAAATCCCAATCAAGATATAGCACATTTCCACCACCCTCAGCAGGTTCCCTCGGGCCCCTTCCCAGTCCATCCTCCTCCCATACAAGGAATCTCTGTTCTGACTTCCATCCTCATAGGTTGGTTTTGTTTGTTCTTGAACTACACCTAAATAGAGCCACAGAATGTGACACAATAAGAAATACGTATTTGGTCTCTGTCTCTGGTGTTGCTGACACAAAGCTCCTGAAACCCTGGGAACTTCCTCAGTGACAGGGGTGCTAGAACGTCTTTTATTCTACCATTTGGCCTTTGTTCTCAGTTCCTAACATGGAGCTCCTAAATTCCCTGGAATTTCCTGGGTAACGGCAGCATATTTTTTCTAAAAGTGGACTCTTGGTGGGCTCCGGAATGTGTTCTGGATGGAGGCTGGTCCCAGAAGGACCAGACCATGACTGTAAACTTGGAGCTTTCAGCCCCCATTTTCTGGGATGGGAGATTAATTAAATAATTGATCATGCTGACATGATGAAGTCTCATAAAATTCCATAAACTATGTGGTTTGCAGAGCTTCTGGGCTGGTGGACACATCCACAAGCAGGGAGGGTAGTGCTCCCCAACTCCTCAGGAACAGAAGCACTTGCACTTGGGACCCTTCTGGACCTTGCCGTGTGTAGCTGTTCATCTGTATCCTTATCACATGATAAACCAGTATAACAAAAGTGTTTCCTTTAGTCCTGTGAGCAAATTACTAAACCTGAGGAGGGGAGCCTGGGAAGCCCTGAGTAGTAGCCAAGCCAGACAGAGTACAGGTAACCTGGAGATCCACTATTTGTGACTGGAGTGTCAAGTGAGGGCAATCTTGTGGGATTGAGCCCTTAACCTGTGGGGTCTGCACTAACTCCAGGTAGTGAGTGACAGAATTGAATTAAACTGTAGGACACCTGGCTGGTATCTGCAGAGAATGGGAGGATTGCATGGTATGAAAAACCCACAACTTTAGTAAAGTATCAAAGGAGCAGTCTTGCATTTGGCTTCTTTTGTTCAGAGTAACATTGTTGAAATGCACACCTCTTGTTGCATGAATTAGGAGTTTGTTCCTTGTGTTGCTGTGTCATGTTCATTGTGTTAATCCCCTTTCGGGCTACTAACAAAGTTGCTGTGAACATACTTGGTCGAGTTATTTTATAGTAAGATACATTGGGAATTAAGTGTCTCTGTGACAACCCAGTATGCATACCCAGTAAGAAGTTGTCTATGTGGACTTGAGGTTAAGAAACAATGCATGAACCAGAGACAGGAATTTGGGGATTACTGGCATGGAGTGGGTAATGGAAACCACGAGATCATCAGGGAGAATGCAAATAAGAGAAGAGCCTAAAACAGAAGTTGCGTTGCCTTTTTTGGGCAATGTCCTCCTGTCATCCCAAAGTCTTACTTTCCAGTCCCCAGAATTTTGCTGCCCAGGCTGTCTTGACCCAAACACATTCTTCCCTCCCCACCCTGCCACCTCCTTGATTTATTACTACATCTTCTACCTTCTCTGAATCCTGATTCAGGACTCATCCAATTCACACACTCCATTTTTCAACCTGTGAAGATCCCAGTCCTGACTGTCCCTGGTCTCCAGGCCCCATTCCAGCCCTGAGGTTTGCAAGC
The DNA here is from genome assembly GCA_004026765.1 of Micronycteris hirsuta. Taxonomy (NCBI): domain Eukaryota; kingdom Metazoa; phylum Chordata; class Mammalia; order Chiroptera; family Phyllostomidae; genus Micronycteris; species Micronycteris hirsuta. The sequence goes on from PVJI01001432.1 coordinate 104,052, forward strand.
CCCCTACCTGTAGGTCCCAGAACACCCCGCAAGTGAAACATGACTGCAGAGCAAAATCTTCCCAATTTCCCCAATTGACTTTGCTTGAAGAAAATTTTTTTTCTGTCCTTCAAGGAGCACTGAGTGGTCAATAGTTTCATCCTTTAGTCCTGCAAGTGACCTTCTTTGCTCTGAATTTGAGGCCAAAAGTCCTCTGTACATACTTCATCCCAAATTACTTTTCTATCTTTTCTCATAGTCATGTGTTGGAATCTTAGCTCCTAGTGTGATGGTATTTCGAGGTGGGGCCTTTGCAAGGTGAGGAGGGCATGAAGGTGGAACCCTCATAAATGGGAGTAATGCTCTTATATAAAGGATTCTGAAGAGAGCTCTCTTGTCCCTTCCACCATGTGAGAACAATGACAAAGTGGCTGTCCATGAACCAGGAAGCCCCTCACCAGACACAGATCTGCTAGCACCTTGATTTTGGACTTCCCAACCTCTAGAACTGTGAGAAAATAAATGTTTGTTGTTTAAGCCACCCAGCCTATGGTATTTTTTATAGCAACCTGAACAGGCTAAAACAGAATGCTATCTAAGCTTCTGGACTCTAGATCAGAAGTTTAATAGCTCTATCAGCCTAGTATGCACAGTGGTAGTATTGTTTTAATATTTAAATAAGTGGACAACTGTTAAAAATCGGGAGATGTCCTCTAAGAATCTGATTCCAAGCTTCTTATAGAGAAATACAGTAGTATCCCTTATCCGCAGTTTGCCCTCTGGAGTTTCAGTTACCTGCAGTCAACTGTGGTGCAAACATATTAAATATAAAATTCCAAAAATAAATAATTCACGAGTTTGAAATCGCACACCATTCCGAGGAGTGTGGTGAAGTCTCCTGCAGTCCCACTCTGCCCCACCCAGGGCGTGAAGTCCAGCACCCTCGTGTTGTGTAAACACTGACGGGTTACTCACGCAGTGGCTCCCTCAGGAACGAGATTGACTGTCACGGTGCCGCAGCACTCATGTTCGAGTAATCCTAGTTTCACTTAATGATGGCCCCCAGCTCGGATCTACCAATGAGAAGCCATGAAGTGTAGGTATGTACAGGAAAAAGCACAGTATATATACAGTTTGGGTACTATTAACAGTTTCGGGCATCCCCTAGGGGTACTGGAACGTAACTCCCACAAATAACAGGGCACTTCTGTAGATCTGGCAACACTAAACCCCATTCAGTAAGGCATGGTGCCTCTGGATGGAACCTGCTCTCTCTAGTTTACCAGAGTCCCCACCATGCCCTGCTGTCTCACACCAAGTTTTTCCTCCTTCTTACTATCTGCCTGAAAAAATTTGAGTTTGTGACTCCTATATAGTGAACCTTTGGAGGACAAGAACTCTGTCCTGTGTCCCTCTGAAAGTCCCGTGATTCCCAGCATGAACCCTAAGGAAAAAAAAGACACCAACTAAAAAGGGCTCCTGGGGGCTAACTGGGCTCAAAAAAATAAGCAGAAGCCTAGCAGCCATTTCTGCACAGGGGCTTTTCACATAAACTGCACTTTGCAAAGGAGCCCCTGCAATAAACTGCCTGCCTCCACAATGGAACTGCCTGCTTGCATTGTGTTCCTGCCATCTGAGCCAGCCCTCATAAAGGAGGTCATTCCCCATCCAATCAGAGCTGTGCAGCTCTGACCAATCACAGCAGCTCTATTCTGACCAATCAGTACGGTGCCTTTGGAACAATCAAACTATGAGGATTCGGAGTCTTAATTTGCATGAGATGGACCAATCAGGGACCAGGGGTGGGGATTTCTGTATATAAGCTGGCTCCCCTTTGGCTCAGAGACCTTCTACCAAAGACTAAAGACTGCCTTTCCCAGGCTAGAGCTGAAACACCAAAGATGTCTTTGCCAGAGCAGGGCAGACCAGTACAGAGCGGACCACTGTGGAGCAAAGCAGACTGTATCACTATTGAGCTATCTGAACCAAATAAAGTTTCCTTCTTCACTGCACCCCAAATTGGGGATTCCTGTTGGCAATGAATTGGCGCCAACAACCATTAGCTAATACCAGTGACCTCGTGCCTAGCAGGTTCTCCATCAAATCAAACATTTTAAAATCGAGGCCCAAATTAAAATTATCCTGTCTTCCTGGGTTGGAGATGTCTTGAGAAATAGGAACACACTAATGGTTACCTTTTCATGTCTGTGATTTAGAGGCCTAGAACCCAGTGTTCAAAGAGAAAACAAATAGACTGAACTTCTGAGCAGAGAGCTCTGCCTGTTTCCGGACTGTGCTGGGGGGAGTGAAGGCGCCTCAGCAGCCAGCCTCCAAGGCTTCATTTCAGATGACTAATGCCTGTCCTGGCTTAAGCTAGATTCCTCTGCCACCTCCGCCCCTTCAAGGAGCTCCCACAGCCCTCCCCACCCCCGCCGGTACCCAGCCACAGGGGCTAGGAGTCCCTGACCCACAAGCAGCCCTTCCCAAGCCCAGAAGCATGTCCTGAGCTTTCTTTATTTCAAGGGGGAGCTGATAATGATAATGACAACCTGATATTTGAATGCTATGACATGCCAGATGCTGTTCTAAGTGCATTATCTCATTCAATCATTACACAACCTTATGAGGTAAGAAGTGCTGAGTCCCCCATTTTACAGAAGGGAAATTAAAGGCTCAGAGATACTTTGTAACTTGTCTACGGCACTCAGCAAGGAAGGGGCAGAGTTAGGATTCAGAGCCAAGCAGCCTAGGTCTGAAACCACCGGTACAGAAAAGGCTACACTGCACAGATGCAGCCCCAGGTGTCCTACCAAGACCCTGTGGGACACGCCTCTCTACACTTGGGCTGCTTGTCCAGGACACCTCTGATCCTGCCTGTGGACTCATCTCTTGGTTGCAGGAGCAGCACAGCCCACGAGCAGGACAACTCGGAAGTGCTGGCAAGTTAATCCCCCTGGAAGCAGCGCTTAGCCATAAGTGAAGGGAGCAGGTAGGTACTTCAGCTTCCTGTCCCTAAACTGGGAAACCCTGTAGCACTCAACTCCCAGCTGGATGAAACCCCAGTTACCAACAGTGATAACCTGCTTGACAACACATGCTCTTCTGGCTCCCTTCCTTCCCCTTTACCACTTCCCCCATACTCTACGGTGCCTCCTGGGATCTCCTCCAAAAAAACCACCTGCACTTGAATCCTTATAGTCTGCTGCTGGGGACAGTCAAAGCAGGACCATGACCAGCTGTGGGATGTAAGAAAGTGGCTTAACCTGTCTGGGCCTCAGCTTCCTCATCGGTAAAAGGAAAATTGGGATGTTAATAGCACTCACCATTCAGAGTTGTCATAAGGATTGAACTGAATGAGTTAATATGTCTAAAGTACTTAAAATAATAAATAGCACATAGATGGCATTTTATTAAATTTAAAAATTCTAAGAAAATTTTAAGAAAAATGTCAGAAAACACACTCTGAACCATCTAAAATGGTGCCCTCCTTTCCCTGGCCCATCAGCAAGCCCACAGTCAGAAAAATAAAACCCAACAGAGCCCACTCCAAACTTCTGAAACAAATCATGCGTGATAATTGCACCCCGCTCACTCTACTGTGAAATTCTCTTACCCCAATCCCAGCAGCTCAATTTTACCATCACTCAGAATTTCTCTACAGAAGAGACTTGAAAGTAATTTCTGAGTCATTCTGGGTGCTAATTGGTTATTGCACAGAGATTACATTTCTCATGTTCAAGGTCAAGTGAAACTCCACTATATGTCCAAGAACAATTTCAGTCTGTTGGAAACTTTTTTCAAGCAACAACGGTGGTATGGAGCAAGTATAATCCAGGCATGAACGAGCATCTGCAGGCGCTTGCTAGAAGTAAAGGGGACACATTTTATTGCATGCAGACAAAATAGTCCTTCACTTCAAGCCAGTAACTGGACCAGATAAATGCTCTGTTCATGTAGGAAATATGTTCCTTGGTGTTCTGAAATGTCACTCCAGCTGCCCTAGGACAGAAGAAATCATTTTGCACAACTGAGACTTCATTCTGTACAAGAAAATACTGGCCTTTTTTTTTTTCCACCCACAGTAATACATCTTAACACAGCAGCAAATGGATACATCATTAGGAAGGTGAGGGAAAGAGATGGAAAAATGTTTCCTGGAAGGACTTGTTTTTATCAAACAATGTCCAGTTTTCAGTTCTACTGGGTGGGAAGTCCTTCTATCAACTCCTTGGGTCTTGAACCGGATATACAGAAATGACCCTCAGCCACCAAGTTCAGTGGAGAATGACTCACACATAGGCTCAAGGCCAGCATGCTTATTCCACTTGTTTCCAGGAAGGGATATCCCACTTGGTCAGAACCATCACCACAGTTCAGATTTTGTGAAGGGCACAGGCTCAAGACGAGGGTCAACACTCAGGTGCCATTCCTGTCAAGTTCAGGGGGAAACTAACATGGCTCTTGAAATAAATGGCAAAATCCTTGCCAAGGCTAGCACAGCCCTTCTACTCGGACCGCCTCCTCCCTCCCCAGCCTGACTTCAACTCACCTTTGGCTCTCCCTACACTGCCCTTCTGTCAGTCTCACATAGCTGCTGTATCTCCCCACCACAGGGCATTTGCACATGCTGTCTGTCTTCTCTGAATAGAATGCTTTCTGCCCCTCTTGACTAGGTTAACTTCCACTGTTGTTTTCTCAAAAACATCATCCCTGTGCTCTCAAAGTTACACTTCCCTCTTATGTTCTCAAAGTACTACGGACCTCTCTTCCACAGAACTTTACCTGGTCATACTATTTTTTATTTGCTTGTGCGATTATTTGATGAATAACAATGATGGTAATCTATTTTGTTTTTAGGTATTGTATACATTTTTTCAGAGTCAGTAGGCCATCACTGCTTATCTAGAATTGGTAATTTTCCATCAGACTCAGTATATCGAGTTTACATGAACAAAATCATATTTTCCCTCATGAAACAACTTTAAAATCACTCAGTACACAAATAACAAAAGAACTAAAACACTAAAACCCATCTTCACAAAACGCTTGCTTTGTAAAAGTAGGATATGTCCTACATACCAGTTAACTCTCAAAAAGATGGAAATAGGGTTTATTTGGCCCCACAGAAGGGAAGCAGTTTATCTGAGGCAGAAGCAGAGCCAGCACTAGAGCCAAAGGTCATGGCCAAGGTCAGGGCTCTTATTTGTTGAAAGATACACTCATGGGTATTTCATGAAGTCACCAGCACTGTGAATTCCATTTTTCAACAGTACAGCACCATTCTGCCAACACATCCAAATCCAAATTCTATCCCTCAGCAAAGTTAGTTGACTCGGCCTCCAAAATACATGACTATTCTGTCCACTTTATTTACCATCACTACCATCCCAGTCCAAGCCACCACCAAAATGACCTGGGCAGAGTGAGCACTTTGAAGAAAAGGCCTAAATCTGAATGAAGACAGGGAGGCGGGAATGACTTCACAAGGCAGAGAACACTTAACTGAGGCTGTGAAGGATAAATAGGAGTTTTCTGAGAGACAGAACATTGCAAAGGCACAGAGTCATGAAAGGTCTTGGAAGAAACCACACCATATATGGGAAAAACAGCATAGAGGCAGACTCAACCAGTTCCCATTGATGCAGAAAGAAAGACATCTCACCTCAAACTTCTGCCGAAGTTCCTCATTGCCCTCGCCTCCTTCTGGTGGCACGGGCACATTAAAATACTCGCCCTCCTCCTGGCTCAGCAGCTTAAACCTAAAGGGAGACAAGAGGCCAGGACAAATTCCATTACTCTACTTGATAGTATTTCGTTGGTAGGACAAGAGAAAAAAGCCTAGGAAAAGCTCTATTTTAAATAACACGTGGAAGGTTTTTTGTTTAGGGGGGAGGGCTATGTGTAGCCAGTATGCTATATATTTTTTATTTTTGTAACTATTCCGTGGGCACTAGAAAAATGTATATTCTGTGTTTATAGGATGCAACTCTCCCTCTGACACACACAACACTACTGTCCTAGTTGTATCACTCAACACTGTACATTTTCAACTATTTTTTTGCCCATTAAGTGTTCTTTTATTCTGAAAGAACTCTATGAAGACTTCTGCTGCCTACGTGTTCCTATCACACTCCCCAGCACCGTGACTATATTTTATTTCACACATACTCCCAGTGTGCTGTCCTGGCACTCGGGCATTTGGATGACCGTGAACTTAACCCCACGATGCTGTTTTCCTCTGCAGAAGCCTTCCCAAAGTTCTTGACCTCATGAGACATGGACTCTCTTCAGGACATGCACATGCATCCTAGAGTCAAGTCACGTCTGGGTCCAAACATCACCTCCACTTTTGCCTCTTAGAACTCCTCAGAGAAGTTGGTTAGGCCCTCTGAGTCTTGATTTTTCTCATCTTTAATTGGAATAAAAGCCTCTTTTTTGTAAGATGATTGTGAGGCTGAGATGTGATGACACATGTAAAATGATAAGCACGGTGCCTGGCACTTAGGAAGTGTTCCATAAAAGACACCATCATCATCATCACTCATGTTAATATTATTAAAATAAACATTGTGGCTTCAGTTTGTTTTCTCACCACCAAGATGTGTCGACCTAGTCTACGAGATGAGAGTGAGGAAGGAAAGGAACATTCCACGGACACTCAAGTCAATGGGTGAAGGGAATATCCCAAAACTCCTCACTCCCAAAAGAGTCTTCCAAACCAAAATTTACAATTTGCATCACAATTTTCTTCTCCATTCACAAATCATCCAGGCAGCTTCTAAAAATAGGGAATTAGTGATTCAAAGCAGAGATGACAATGTGAGCCTCCACATTTAATGTTCAATTCTGTCCTTCCAAATCCCCACTGGAATGACAAAAAGATATACAAAAATAAGAGAACATCTGTGTCTCTGCTAGAAGTCAGGAAAGGTGCTTTCCACACAGCATAGACCCCTGGAAATTTCTCCAAATTAAAGTCACGGAGCAATGTTTGGCAAACTTTATTCATCTTTATGGATTTTGCTAAATCTGGACATTATGGACTAATGCTTTCATTAAATTCTCTCCTTTTCTTAATAATAAATTCACTTTGAAAGGACACTTGATAGCTCTTATAAAGACCAAATCACTTGTTATAAGAAGAAAGTAACTATAAAAATATTAACATATACAACTGAATGCTACCGAAGTCCAAGTTGATGGTGTAACTTACAAAACCTCCCTTGTTAAAACACTGAGTCAGCAAGCAGGCTAGAATGGGACTCCTCTCTTTCTCCACTGTGTCCACACTATAAACACCGTCTTGGTTATCATCAGATCAACTGTCCCAGTACCACAGTGCTTATATTCAAGTTCTTATTTTACTTAAGAATGGCCCTAAAGCACAGGGGTAGAGAAGCTGGCAATTTGGATATGCCACAGAGGAGCTGTAAGGTGCTTCCTTTAAGTGAAAAGGTGTGTGTGTGGGAAAAAACATAGCATATACGGGGTTCGGTTCTATCTGGGGTTCCAGGTGTCCACTGGGGGTCTACCTATGAATAAGAGGGGCTACTGTAAAAGCACGCTGGAAAGGAAATTACAAATAGAACTGCAGACCTTGAGTAAGCAACAAAAGCTAGAACATAACTTGGAGGAAATATTAATTCCCTCAATGCTTGCTCATTATTTTTAAAGAGCAAAGGGAAGTTAAGAGAGGAAAAACAAATTAGCAAAATATTCAACTGAAATTCAAAGAAAACCACAAAACAAATCTACAAGAAATGAGAAAAAAGAAACAAAATTGATATACAAATCCCATAGCCAATTCTTTAGAGGAAAAGTACCAAAAACAACAACAAAAAGACAAACCTCTGGAAAACAAGGAGAAAGAAAGGAGACATCATAAATAAAATTAGAAACAAAGAAGAGAATTTGACAACAGACACAGAGCTGGTGGCAAGGCGGCAGCCGAGGGCCTGAGGCTAATGTCCAAATCCAGGCGCTTTCGCAGCTGCTTCTGCTGCCTCCGCCACATGGCCTCACAGCGCAGCACACAGAATAGCTGGGAGGGCTTATCCAGATGGGGAAACTGAGTCTTGGACAAGACATGTGACTTACCGTGGGTCACACGGTGCTAAAAAAAAATTCCCGGGACAAGAATCCTAATTTCTAGAATTTGATACATTTAGAGTTTGGACAGCATCATTTTGGCCCTAAATCTGAAGAGTACTTTTATCTGCAAAATCTGAAGAGGGCTTTTATTCTGCAAAAGTTCCCCCCCAACTCCAATTTCAACATCCTCACAACCATCCTAGAAGATGGATGTGCTGTAATTATCCTTGGTGAATGGAATCACATCTGCGGATATGGCCGCAGTATGGAGAGGCGATGCGATTCACCGAAGGTCACAAAGCATCTATCCACATAGGAGAGCCAAGGTCAAAACCTCCTCGTCTGCCCTCCAGGCCTCTGCCAAATTATCAGGAGGCGGAATGGGATGTGTCTGTGTACAGGCTCTGACACTGCAAGGTCCTAGACCCGAATTCCAGCTCTGTCACTTATGAGCTGTGTGTCTGTCACACATTGCTTAACTACTCTGATCCCAGGAACAATATTCCACTCAAAACTGTTGAGAAAATTAAAGGATGACATAAGTGTGAATGCAGTAATATTTTGGACTTACTCCTGATGTGTAGTCCCTTATCATTAAGCCGTTTTGTCCTCCCTGCACTCTGCTGTCTGCTTCAAGGGAATAGAAAGCCAGGCATTTGGCCAGGAAGAGGGATGTGGCATCTGTGGAGATAGCCCTGCCCCTTGGGGCCTGGAGAACCATGGGCAGGAGAAGGGAGACTACAGGGTGAAAACAGAGGGGCTCCACCCCTCTCCTCCTGGGGCCCTGGGCAGAGACCTACGTAGAGGCGAGAGTATCAGCAATCGCAGCTGCAGGTTGGAAAGAGCGAGGACTCTGAGACCACGCTCCTGGCTCTCCATGAGGGAGCCTCAGACAGGACAGGTCAGGAAGTGCTGAGTGGGTGGGGCCTGGCAGTGGCCTGGGGGTGGGACAAAGAGGACGCGGTGTGGAGGAACCTCCCAACCAGAGGCCATAGGCCAGGGACAGGACTCGAGCACGAATCCAAAATGATGCCACAGCTCCAGCTGGGACCAGGCAAGATGGGCCACTGCAGCAGTGAAGGCCAGAAGGCACCGCATACAGTGCCAGTCCCCTTGTCCTTGGCCAACAAGAGGTCACGAAGCTGTACAAGGTCCATTACAGAATATAAAGAAGCTATGTTTTCCCCACACATCTGATTAGTGCTGTATCAGTGTGACTCCCAAACCTGGGAAGTTATCAGCCTAGTGCCAACACTCTAGTAAGAGTCAATAAGTGGTAGCTATTGCTATTTTAACTATTATTACTGCATTCTCCCCTGTCTCACTTATACCCTGCGGGGATGGTGCATTCTCCCTCTTAACTTCTTTACGCCTGACTTAAAGAGGAACATGAAATCCGTGAGTGATGATGGGGGACCATGCAAAGTTAAACAACCCATATGTTAAAAAAAAATATCCAAAACTTGGGGAAAACACAAAAAGATGGTAGTGTGACCTTTTAATACCATGCTAGAGCATTTCCTAATTAGCTCTCCCCTTCCTCACAGTACTATTACTTATTCACAACCCAGCAGGGCGCAGACGGACTCCCAACTCTGCAAAGCTGGGCATTCACGGTTAGAGGACCGAGGTGAGACTTTGTTCCTCCAGTCCGCCAGACCAAATCGCCTGCAAGGCTGTGATTTCTTTGCTCTGTTTAGCAGCTGATTTTATCTCCAACTTCACACACCAGCATTCCATTTTCTACTGACACACGGACTCTTGGGACCTGCCACTCCTCTTCTTGGTTTCCTCACTTGTGAGCTAAGGGAAACTTTGACAAATTCTTATCTTATGGGAATTATATTTTTAATCATTTTTAATTGTGCTTTAAGACACTTTATTATTATTAGTAGTAGTAGTAGTAGTAGTAGTAGTACTCTGGGCTTCTGTCCTCTTCACATGTCTGATGATGTCATTGATTAGTTATCTGTATAATTTCCCCTTCGAGGTTTATCTTTCCCCTCTAGAAGCTCAGCTCCATGAGAGCACGTCTGTCTCATACTCAACACTTCTCTAGTGGCAAGAATGGAGCAGACAGTCAGTACGTGTTTGAATAAAAGCCCCTGATAAATATGGAGGAGCGACAAAGCATTTGGAAGATGAACAATGTGAGGTCCCAGTGATTTGTTCTTTCTTGCTTAACCAGTTTGATTTTGATTGAGTTTCACTTGTAACTGAAAAGGCCCTCAATGAGACCATTCAGAAATGAGAGAATTTCTCCTGAACAGATCAGAAAGAGCAGCCCTCACTCTGCCAAACCAACAGTTCCAGGGTGGGCTGTCTATTCTGTCTCCTTTACTCAGACAACTAGAAAACAAATGGTTGCCAAGGAGGCTGACCCAGCCTCTTTGTTGGGAATGCTGGGCAAGGATTTTTTGCAAAAGCTCCAGAATGAAGGAGAGACAGTGGGCTGACCCTGCCAGCCAGCCCCCGCACTTAGCAGTCAGGCTTGGGAGGAGTCCCAGTGACAGAGAATCTTCCTAAAGAGAGTCAAAATCTGTCCAGGGGGGCATTAACTCTTCAACTATTCTCATTTGATTGTGTGCTCAGATTTTTCTGGCTTTTCAAGACAGAAGTTCAGTTTTTATGGGAAATCACCTGATTTTTTTAAATATTGGCAATTAATTTTTTTTCTTTTCAGTACGACGACCAAATAAAACATATCTGTGAGGTCAATCCAATCTATCGGCCATCACTCTGTGACTCTGCTTCAGTATTGCACTTTTAGGAGGAAAAGGAAAACAGCCTCAATCCGAGTCAGATGGACCCAGCTGTCTGGACTGCGGCTTCCAAAGGGAAATCTTCCTTACCAGCCATCGACACCAGCTTTCTGCAGCTCAGAAATCCCAAACGACAGAGATCCCATGAAGTCATTCCGGCTGGTCAGATCCCAGTCCCAAATCTCCACAGACAGCCTCCTGTCTTTGTCCGATTCCTTCAGCTGGCTGCAGGGGGAACACAGGGAGGAGTCAGGGGTTACCGTGATTTCTTAATCAGATGAAATGTACAAGAGGACAAGACCCGAAGGTGGGAATTTTTAAAGATTACAAGCTGTTGCAAGAATCATATTCTGTTTCCATCCCAGGAGAGCTCCCCAAGGAGGAAGAGCTTTTTCTGTTTGACAGCCTGTGGCTTAAACAGGCAGAGGGCCCAGGCCGGCTCTGGGAGGGGCAGTTCTAGCTACTTCTGTTGCCTTCCTTGTGTCTTAATAAAGCTTGTGGCGTTCTGGAAATCTTGTAGACACTCTCACTATAAGAAATGTGGATGTCGATTATGTGACTGTGTGGGTGTTTGCGCACATGGTTTAGGTGATGCTGTGGAAATGGATGAAGGAAAGAGTCTCACTGGTGCTGGTCTGGGGGAAATTGTACGTTCCGAGGCACCTTCTTGGTTCTGGCTGAAATGGGCTCCCAGATTTTCCTTGAGAGAGTAAAGAGGGGATGAGGCCACCCTCAAGGAATTATGCTTTTGGCCTGTGACCTCTCAAGTCAGGCTGTCAAAGGCTGACTCGCACTCCACCCTGTATTTGCTGTGGGACTTTGGGCATGTTCTCTCAGCCCCATTGGTAAAATGGGATGATGTGACTGATGGAGCTAGATCACTTAATACAGTGCTTGTTACGCATAGTATATGCTCAATAAACATCAGCGATAACACTAACACTAACACTTGTTGGCCCGGCTGTATCAAAAAGCGACCTCCAGGTTTTTGGAGTACCAGCCAGGCAAGACTCTGCATGGAAGCTGGCAGGAGTCTTCCGTGCAGAGTCTTGAAATAAGACATCAGGCTGCAGGCCCAGCACTTTCCACAACTCAGCCTAGAGAAGCGATCACCACACCCTACGGGTTTGCGGAGACCCTGAGCTTCCCACAACTTGCCTTCACCTAGCAACACATCATACTATTTTCTGTGCCACCCACTCCCCCACACCACAGACATTCTCAGCTCTATTTAAAAAAATAGCCTCTAATGTTTACTTGGCTTGCAATACAAAAAATGCAGATGGGAGGTGGGGAAGAAGGAAGGGAAGAGTGGGGGAGAGAAGGAGGGAGGGAGGGAGGGAGGGAAGGAAACAGAGGCCGGGAGAGGAGCTCCCGGATCTCAGGTGGTCTGCCCCTCATGCTGGGCTGCAATAATTTCAACTTACAATCTGAATGTCTCGTTCCACTCGGGGTTGAGGGAGCACTTGATTGTTTTGGTCTTCTGTTTGCTCTCACTTTTGGGGTCAGGAATGAGTTTCAGTTTCACGTAGGGATCTGACAAGCCATTGGGGTCCATAGGTACGAGGTTCTTAGCATCTCTTACTGAAATAAGAAAAAGCAGTTTCAGCATTAATAGTGTCCCAAATGTTTCAGCACCAACCAGCAATGGCTATAGAGCCTGCAGAAGGGTTCTTGAAGGCATCACACTTATTTAATGAGAATTTTAATTTATTAGCACCAATAGCTAAAAAGCATCCAAACTGAGAGAAACTGATAAGATGTGGTTTAAAATTGATTTAAATTGGTTTAAACTTTATTTCTGACTTTCTTAATGCTCTCCCTACTCCACCCCCAAGATGAACTGTAAATCCTCTAAGCTCGTTTTCCACAAAGGCTACAAGGAAGATTAGCTTCTTTCATTTGGCACATTGTTTTAAAGGTTCATCCACATTGTAGCGTGTGTCAGTGCTTCCCTGAATAACATTCCATGATATGGATATAACAAATTTTGTTTGCCCATTCATCAGCTGATTAACATTTGAGTTGTTTCCACTTTTTGGCTACTGTGAACAGTGCTTCCATGAACATTTGTGTAGCCTGACACAAAAGGTCACATATTATATAATTCCACTGATGTGAAACAGGCAGAACAGGTAAATCTCATAACCAAAAGCAGACTAGAAGTTGTCAGAGGCTGGGGACGGGGAGAGGATGGAGAGTGACTGCTTAATAGATTTGTGGTTTCCTTTTCAGGTGATAAAAATTTCTCAGATCCAGACAGAGAGGATGATTGTGTGCACAACATTGTGAATGTACTAAATGCTATTGAACTATAAATTCTTATAAATGGTTAATTTTAGATGATATGAATTTTACTTCAATTCAAAAAGAAAAATCTAAGAGAAAGAAAGAGTTGCCCACTAAACCAGGTATACCCATCATTCATGTAGCACCCACACCCAGTGCCCAAACAGCCCACAGAGAGAAAGGCGGCTAGAAAAATATTGGCTCCACCTTCAATCAAGAACACTGTTTTAAAGAAGCTATAAGGCCAGCTTAGAGAAGGAAAGAAAGCAGAGGGTCAGCAGTATAGATGCTGGCCATATTAAGGTGGAATAAGACATCCATCTGGAGCACTGGCTGGTGTAGCTCAGTGGATTGAGCATGGGCCTGTGAAGCAAAGGGTTGCTGGTTCGATTCCCAGTCAGGGGACATGCCTGGGTTGCTGGCCAGGTCCCCAGTAGGGGATAACATGAAAAGCAACCATACATTGATGTTTTTCTCCCTCTCTTTCTCTCTCCCTTCCCTTCTCTCTAAAAATAAATAAATAAAATCTTAAAAAAAAAAAGACATCAGTCTGGAGAAATAGGAAGAAGTTAATTAGGAGTTGATTTGAAAACCAGTAACGTAAGTAGCCAGGGGAAAGAAATGAGAAAATGGAAGTTGTACAGAGCTTAAGGATACTGTGCCAACCATCACACTTATGATAGAAAAATTCAAAGTATATAGCATTAGCAGATTGAATCAAAGTATCTATCAGAAGAGTAACGTATGACACCTAGCAGGCATGTGAAGGTGGTTCAACCTTCTTATGCCTACTATTAAAATAGTCATCATATTTATAGGTCAAAGGAGAAAACCTCAAGATCATAGCAATTAGTTAGAAATAGCTAACTTCATTCACAGGATAAAGGCTATCTGAAATGGCACCATAGTTAATGATAAATGCAATCCTATTAAACTCAGGAATGAGACAGACATCCATGACCACTGCCATTATGGAATATTGTTTCTAACTGTTCCGTAAGTGCAATAAAACAGCAGAAACAGAATACTGCGTAGTAGGGAGCAGAGCACCCCCTCACTTCCTGCATCCTTTGCTTCTACCTCATCAGTCACCTCCTACCTGGAGCTTATTATCTCCAAAATGACACCACTTTCTCAATTCAATTTTGTGCACCCCAAGATCTCACACCACTTCCTATTTTCCCAGCTAATTAAATCTAGTACCCCACAGCAATAAGTCTTTTACCACCAGTCAGTCTATTGATCCCCATAAATTTCTTCTGTCTCCCATTCCTTCTTGCCTCTACTCCATTCAGCCCAGATTAGATTTTATGGTGCATTATAATTACTCCCTTGAAAACACCCTCAACTCCCTTGCTCATCTTTCTTTCCATTTTATTTATCTGACAAAATCCTAACCCTAGTTAAATTAAAATACCTTCCCTTTTATTTTCCTACATTCAAACAGTTGACCATGACTGGAGGGGAAAACAAAAAACACCTGACTTGCCTATGATCATATTGCTAGTGAGGGACTGGGACTGAATAAATGAGGTGTGAAAGGGTGGCTGGGTGGCTGTCAAATGAGTGACAAAGGACCTGAGGATGGCATTTTTCCGCACTGTAACATAATGTCACTTTCTCCCATTTATCCACAGGTAGAATTCATGCTCCATTTCCACTTGCAGGTTGCATCTCATTCTTGTACCAGAAGCAAGAATCAAATTCAGTTAAGTTCAATAAGCAGAAGTCTCTACCGTGTGTTAGATGTTTTGATAGGCTCTAGGCACACAGAGGACAACATAAGATGTTGGTCCTGTCCCCGAGGAAGATATAAAACCAATTTAGTCAAAGCGTAGCTGATTTCCAATGACACAGCTGCCAGATTGTACAGTGTTGTGCGTGCAGGGATCCAAGATGCTGGAGTCCGTATCTTGTTTATCATCACTTCATATTTTTGCACCTCAATGTCTTGACTGATAAAATGGAGATAACATACAACTTATTGGATCATTATAAGAATACAATCAAATAAAGAATATACATGTTTGGCACAGAACCCAAGACCTAGGGAAGAGTCAATAAATGCAATATTATTTGCATATTATTATTATTACTCACTGCTCTCTTTTACTACATTTTTCAATTTATATTATGAAGATTTAACCATCTCGGAATGGATTGATATCAAACAGAACCTCTTGTGATCTCTCTTCTTGAGAATAATGCATCTGACCTTTCCATTTGAACCCTTCCAGGAGTGTCTTTCAAACCCTAGCATGCAGGAGACTCACGCACAGGGCTGTGAGATCGATTCCCGGGACTTGCTCCCACCCAGATTCTGGTTCAGTCAGTCAGAACGAGACCCCTTTAGCTGCTTTTCTAACAAGTCCCAAGGTGATGCTTGTAGAGCATGTTTTAAGTAAAGCTTTTCTACATGATATAATTTCTTAGGATGTCCATGAATTTTCCCCGAAAAACCACGATTTTCAACCAGTGTTGTCCTGCAAATTTTTAAAACATAGACCTGAGTGGTGTGGCTCAGTGGGTTGGTCATCATCCCTCAAACCAAGAGGTCACCAGTTCAATTCCTGGTCAGGGCACAGGCCTGGGTTGAGGGCCAGGTCCTTACTTGGGGGCATGCAAGAGGCAACTGATAGATGTTTTCCTCGCACATTAACGTTTCTCTCCCTCTCTTTCTCTCTCTCTCCCTTCCATTCTCTCTAAAATAAATAAAATCATTTTTTTTATCTTTTTTTTTCTTTTTCGTTTCTTTTTTTTTTTAAAGATTTTATTTATTTTATTTTTAGAGAGAGGGGAAGGGAGGGAGAAAGAGAAGGAGAGAAATAGCAATGTATGGTTGTCCTCACATGGCCCGCAAGGGGACCTGGCCCGCAACCCAGGCATGTGCCCTGACTGGGAATCGAACTGGGACTGCTTGGTTCCCAGCCCGTGCTCAATCCACTGAGCTACACCAGCCAGGGCTAAATAAAATCATTTTAAAAAAAAGAATTTTTAAAACATACAAGGGACACTGACCTCTTTTCCCTTAGATTGTCAAATAAAAAATGACAACAGCCAACACAACAATAGCTGTCCAGTGTGAATGAATCAAAATTATGCCTATTTTTGTTAGATCAGCCAAAAAACATGATTTTTTTGGGGGGGTGCATACAATTTTAGTAATTAGCTTATGTGTGCCATGAAAAGAAAAAGGTTGAAAATGGCTGCCACAGAAAACCACTTCACTTTTTGAGCCTTCCAAGAAAACTACCATGTGTCAGTTTCTAGGCTGGGATCTTAGAATGACACGTCCATCACACAGCAGGCTACATACACACACAACTGAGACACTCCTAAGTGCCAGGAACTCATCTGGTTGATCAGCAATGCATATGTAAGTGGAAACAGCTCATCTTTCTTTTCTCTGCTAAGGCCACACCTCTTGCCCATCTTAGAGACCAACACCACAAGGCAGTCATGGGAGAACATGCTTCTCTTGCAAGTTTAAGACTTCACAGCTCTTCCACAGGGTTCTTTGCACAGTAAGAGTGTGTTGTATGCTTGAGCCAATCTCACAACTGTGACCGGAGTTTACAACGACCTCTCCTGCAGCAGCTTCTTCCCCCGAACCAAACACCCCTAACTGATGCAGGACTCCACGTCTCTTCCAACCCTTACGGATCATTTCTTCTACTTCTGTTTTTTTTGGGTCTGTCTGATTAGAAAGGAATGGAGTGAAACTGGTTCTGGGACTGGTGGCGTTCACATCTCCAAGAGCCGTGGCTACTATGACTGCTGTATTATGAGTGGCTGACAGCAGCTACAGGCTGATCCGAAGGCCTATTCCTCCTAAAGCTTTTCGAAGCCGTTTCCCAGCAGCAAGACAGCCACAACTGCATCAAGGAAGCATCTCTCTAGACCACACTTGGCATAACTGACTTTGATTTTTCTTGATAAATGTTTCTTTACTATCTTGGTCGAAATCCAGCCAGCCCAGATGGTACAAAATGCTTCACACAAAGCAGAAATAGCAACCTTCTCCCCGCCCCACTCCTGCTGCTGGTGGAAGTTTGCTAAAGGTACAAGAGAAAAGTGTCCTGATCCCGAGAACACTGCTTGCCTCAGACAGGAAGCTGGGTGGACGGAGGTGAGGTCTGGCTGTTTCTATCAGGGAGCCTTTACAGCAATGAGGTCTCTGTATTCTGGTCAAAGTTACCTCAGACAGTGCTGAATCCATGAAAAGATAGGTCTACTGTTAACTATTTTCCTAAGAATTTATCTTCACCAAGAAATTTCCTAATCTTCCCTCCGCCCCTCAACACACACACACCAAAATTTCAACTACAGGGAAAAGTCTGAATAACTGTGCTGCTTTAATGTCTTTATCTCACATTGTATGAACCAGGACCTTCTCTTTATTAATACCTTTTGAAGGTTTATCAGGAGTCTTTATTTGTCCTCACTATATGTCCTCAGAACAGTTATTCAAAGCAACACCCACTAACATTCAGGCATGAGGATGTTTGCAATGATAAGAAGTCAGACACACCCTGAGTGCCCATCAGCAGGGGACAGGGGCAGAATCTACGGCACACAAATGCTGCTGAATACTATGCACATGTCAGTAAGTAACATGTTGAAGAAGCAAGACGAAGACAGATGATTACAGCATAATGCCTCCTTGTTTAAGAAAAAGGTCTGAGGGCATCAGCGGATGAATCTGGATTCAGACTAGATGCTGGCCCGGGTCCATGCTACATTTCCTGATTTGCACACGTGTCCTATGCAGCATATGTAAAAGAATGTCCACGATCTTGGGAAAGACACACTGAAGTATTTAGGGATAAACGGGAACCATTAATTTAACTCAAATTGCTTAGAAAAAAATATATGCACACATATAACATATTTAATGAAGAGAATGATAAACCAAATCAGGCAAAATACAAACAGCCGGTAAATTAGGCAAAGAGTATGTAGATGTTCCTTGTACTATTCCTACAACTTTTTCTAATTTTGAGATTATGTCAAAATAAAAAGTTTTTAAAAATAAGGTCCTCCAAATCTTCAAGAGAAAGTTACAATAAAAAATTTTTCTACAAGGTCATATATGGATGTAAATATATATAAAAGAGTATGCAAAGATATATCCAAAATTGATTTAAAGTAATGGTTACATATGGGGAAGAGGTGAAGGACCCTGGTTTGAGGTTTAGGCAAAAGAGACTTTTCAGCCTGATCTCTCACATTCTGAATTTATTACAAAGAGACTGTATCCTTTTATTAATTGTGTATCAATTTTTTAAAAAATTCAGTTGTGTACCTATGGCCTCCAAGAATCCATTGTTCTAGCCTTCAGGGACCCCATTCTGCTTCCCAAAGACGACAGAGCAATAATTGGGTGTGCAGAGTGATGCTTTAAAACTCAGTCTGCATCAAGGATCCGTGATGATTCTACGCCTCCGGTTCTCTTCTGCTCAGTTTATTTGGTTCATAAGGGGACTGATTATAGAAGTGGGGCCCAGCTGCGTGGAGGGGGATGGAGAGGAGAAAGTGGGACAACTGTAATAGCATAAACAATAAAATATTAAAAAAATAAAGAAACAAGACCATTGAAAATAAATAAATAAATAAAACTGAAAGATGAAGAGAAACAAACAAACAAAAAAAAAACGTTGGTGAACACAGACCCAAACTGAGATCAGCTGGACACCCTGAGCACATACCCCATGATCAAGCAGGGTTGGAGGGACAGAGATTAACAGGTGAAAAATTTCCTAGCCAGCCATCTATTTTTGCTGCCCTGCCCAGCTCCTCTCCTTCTATTCCACTGACTTCTTGTGACTGACAGTTTAACGGGCCTTTGGTTAACCCCAAATCCCTCCCCACTCATGCCTTCTTAAGTTGGAAGGTTCTTTATCTCTCCACTCTACAACCTATTCCTCCATCTGTGTCCCCTTGATTCCTGATTACTCATTACTTCTCCTAACCCCAAGGTCCTCTGATGCTGTGGCTGTTGTGAGCACTGAATCCAACAGAATCTCCTTCCCAGCCCCCCTGAGCTTCTGTCCCCTATGACCTCATCTGATAGTCTCTGATGACACAGTGAGCCCACCTGCAGCATCGAAGTCATCCCGAGCACATTGAGGCCAAAGGCTCCTAGAACAGCTGGCTCCCCATCACTGCTGGCTGTGGCACAGTTATTACACATCTAATTATCTGTGCTGAGACAGACTTCCAGCTGAGGAAGTCACAGCGTCTGTCTAGAAGACAGCCTGTCAGCCAGGCAAATGAAGAGCAAATGAAGATCGTGAAGAGCTGGTACCAATAAATGTGGAACTGAATTAGCAACAGTTGGACTTTGGAGTCAGAAAGACCTGGGTTTGAATTCTGCCTCTGCCACGACTCTCACTAACTGGCTGATCTTAGTCAAAAGATACCTCTGAGCCTCAGTTTGCCCGTCTCCCAAATGCTGATAAAATCACACACAACTCAAAGGGCTCCTTGATGACCATGCAGTCAGTTTGTTCAGGACAACAGCGGCAGTCTCTATGTGCTGTCCTTTTATTCTCCAGAGTCCCATAGTGTGGACAATCAATTATATGCTACCCTAATCACAGAGGGGAATAATGTTAAAATAGAATGTAAAGCACATGGCAGAGGCTTAAAAATTGTGGATTTCCTTTCTCCTTTGAGAGACTTTAGATTAAATTATGTAACTATCAAGATAAATTTCAGAGCTAAAAGAGTGCCCCTCCAATGTGATATTCATACAAATGGATTTGGGGGAAGTAGGATGAGAATGACAGACAACCTGAAGGCAAACGTGAAAAATCATCCCTCCCCATTCTGGCCCGCCTCCATCCCAGGCCAGCCACCTGGAGCACCATCTGCAACGGCACTTCCTCTGAACAGCCCAATAATCCTTCATCTTTCCATTACAGTTGACATGCAGTATTGTATTTGTTTCAGGTGTACAGCATAGTGTTTAGACGATCATATAAAGTGATTCCTCTCGTATTTCAAATATCCATCTGACACCATACGTAGTTAATATAATATTATTCGCTACACCCCCTATACTGTACATCCTGTGACTATTTTGTAACTGCCAATTTGTACTTTTTAATTTTTTAAAATAGATTTTATTTATTATGCTACTACAGTTGTCCCATCCCCCGCTTTATTCCCCTTCAACCTGCAGCCCCTCTCCCACCAGCATTCCTCCCCCTCCTTAGTTCATGTCCATGGGTCATACATACAAATTCTCTGCCTTCTCTATTTCCTACACAATTCTTAACCTCCCCCGGTCTATTTTGTACCTACCATTTATGCTTCTTATTCCCTGTACTTTTTCCTCCTCTCTCCCCTGCCCCTTCCCCGCTAACAACCCTCCTATGTGATCTCCATTTCTGTGATCCTGTTCCTGTTCTAGTTGTTTGCTTAGTTTGTTTTTGTTTTTGTTTTTAGGTTCGGTTGTTGATGTTGAGTTTGTTGTCCTTTTACTGTTCATATATTTTATTTTCTTCTTGTTCTGAGATAAGTCCCTTTAACATTTCATGTAATAAGGACTGGGTGATGATGAACTCCTTTAACTTAACCTTATCTGGGAAGCACTTTATCTGCCCTTCCATTATAAATGATAGCTTTACTAGATAGAGTATTCTTGGATGTAGGTCCTTGCCTTTCATGACTTTGAATACCTCTTTCCAGCCCCTTCTTGCCTGCAAGGTTTCTTTTGAGAAATCAGCTGATAGTCTTATGGGAACTCCTTTGTAGGTAACTGTCTCCTTTTTCTCTTGCTGCTTTTAAGATTCTCTACCTTATCTTTAATCTTGGGTAATGTAATTATGATGTGTTTTGGTGTGTTCCTCTTTGGGTCCAAATTCTTTGGGACCCTCTGAGCTTCCTGGACTTCCTGGAAGTCTATTTCCTTTGCCAGATTGGGGAAGTTCTTCTTCATTATTTTTTCAAACAAGTTTTCAATTTCTTGCTCTTCCTCTTCTTCTGGCACCCCTATGATTTGGATGTTGGAACATTTAATGTTATCCTGGAGGTTCCTTAGCCTCTCTTCTTTTTTTTTTGAATTCTTGCTTTTTTATTCTGTTCTGGTTGAATGTTTATTTCTTCCTTCTGCTCCAAACCATTGATTTGAGTACCAGTTTCCTTCCCGTCACTGTTGGTTCCCTGTGTATTTTCCTTTAATTCACTTTTTATAGCCTTCACCTTTTCCTCTATTTTGCGACCATACTCAACCATTTCTGTGAGCATCCTGATCATCAGTGTTTTGAACTGTGCTTCTGATAGGTTGGCTATCTCTTCATCACTTAGTTGCATTTTTTTCTGGAGCTTTGATCTGTTCTTTCATTTGGGACATTTTTTTTGTCTTGGTGCACCTGTTACATAGTAAAGGGTGGAGCCTTACATATTTGCCAGGGCAGGGCAACACACATTGCTGCATTATGGTGCTATATGTGGGGGAGGGGTCCGAGGGAACAATGCTGCTTGCTCAGCTTTCAGCTGGCTTTTAGTCACTTCCTCCACTACCCACAAGCCAATTAGACCCTTCTGGAGCGGATTCCTGAGTGGGTGGCTTTGTGTATGTTCTAGGACCCTATGGGTCTCTCCAACGAACTCTCCTGTGAGGCTTGGAGTTTCGCCCACCGTCACAACCCCCACAAGTTTTTCAGTCAGAGGTTTTGAGGCTTTATTTCCCTGAATTGGAACCCTGGGTTGTTTGTCTGTCTCGCTCCCAAGTTGTTCCTCCTGGTTTATCCACATGCGAATGTGAGACAGCCCAGTCTGCCAGCTGCAGCCACCCACCCCAGTCCTCCAGCTGCTGCCTTGCTGTGCGTCCTCTCTGCCCCAGCTGCCCATCTCCACCCCTCCTACCAGCCTGGATGAATGTTTCTTCTTTAACTCCTTGGTTGTCAGACTTCCACACAGTTCAATTTTCTGGCAGCTCTGGGTTTTTTTTTTTTTTGTTTTTAAATTTGTTTTTGTCTTTCTTTTGCTTGTGCAAGGAGGCACAGTGTATCTACCTATGTCTCCATCTTGGCCAGAAGTCCAATTTGTAGTTCTTTATTCCTTCACCTTTTTCATCCAACCTCCCAACTCCCCTTCCATCTGGCAACCATCAATTTGTTCTCTGTATCTATCTATGAGTTTGTTTCTATTTTGTTTGTTCCTTTATTTTGTTTTAGATTCAACACATACATGATATCATATGGTATTTGTCTTTCTGTGTCAGACTTTTTTTACTTGGTATAATATCCTCTAAGTCAATTCATGCTTTCTCAAATAGCAAAATTTCATTCTTTTTTTTTTTTACAGCTGAGTAATATTCCATTGTGTAAATGTATCTCCTTTATCCATTCATCTATCGACAGACATTTAGGTTGCTCCCATATCTTGGCTATTGTAAATAAATCTGCAATTAACATAGAAATGCATATATCCTTTCAAATTAGTGTTTGGGATTTCTTTGGATAAATACCTGAAAGTGTAATTTCTGGGTCATATGGTAGTTCTATTTTTGATTTATTGAGGAATCTCCATACTGTTTTTCATTGTGGCTACACTAATCTGCAATATCACCAATAGTGCACAAAGATTCCATTTTCTCCACATCCTCACCAACACTTGTTAAACAACCCAATGATCTTTTATCCTTTTATTTCCCTGCTCCCTTTTTACCAATTTTTAACCTCATCAAATCCCCAAACCTAAACTCTTTCCCTTCCTCTGGGGCATCAGTGCACTGCTGTGGTATCACTCCTTTCCTAACCCTGCCCATATGGAAAAGCCCTCCAATCTCTTCTGGCCAGAGGCGTAAATGTCGTTACCCTCTTGTCTTTCAATAACACCCCCTTGCATACTTCTGGTCCTCAGTGATACATGACTTGGAGAAAAGAGTCACACATGGCAGCTTGATGCCATTACTCACTGATGGCCTCCAACCACAGCATGGCCCTTCTTCCTGTCTGTCAGCCTATGTGGTGTCCCTAGGAAACCGCCCTTCCTATTCACTAAGAATCAGTTTCAAGAGCTCATCATTTTTAAGCTCCCACCTGATTCCTACCCCATCTCATTCATATAACATGTTTTGTGTCATGAAGTTGTACTCCTATGATGTTTTCATCAGAAAATATGGGCTGAGCAATTTCTGGGGCATTGGGAAGAATTTAATGAAGCTTTTCTTTCAAGCTAATAGGTATACCACCAGTTTTACGCACACTTGAAGAGAAAGTGATTCTATTGTTGAAGGGTTCAAGCTTCAAGATAGAGATGGTTGGCATTCACTTTAATTATGTTATTTAACTTATCTATATCCACATTTTCAGCAATCTTATTGGTCAAAGATCAACAAAGGTATTTTAAAGCCCTTAGTTATGGTATTTCCATAAATTTCTTTCATTTCTAGTGGTGTTTGCTTTGTGTGTTTTGACCCTGTGTTACTTGAGGTTCATGACGACATTTTAGTCTTAGATATGTACCTTCCATAATTAAAAGGTTTTTTTTAATACAGTTTATTATTTGTCTTGAATTCTTCTTTGCATACAGGTGCTTTTCCATTTGCCCAGGTCTTTTTTTTTTTTGAATCCTCACCCGAGAATATGTTTATTGATTTTAGAAAGAGAGCACAGGGGAGAGAGTGAGCAGAACATCAATGTGAGAGAGAAACATTGATGGGTTGCTTTCCATATACGCCCCAACTGGGGACTGAACCCACAACATTTTAGTGTGCAAGACAGTGCTCCAACCAACTGAGCCACCCAGCCAGGTCTTCCCTGACCTTTTCTCCGTGCACATCTGTGGATAAATGCTGTTTGTCTTCTACATCTATCAGTTTTCTCATGATTGTATCCATTTCTTTATTCCCTTTCCCCTGCTCTTACTCCTTAAGCTTGTTTCCATATAACTGGTTACATTGTCTGCAGTAATCATTTCTCTATTGGCTGTTTCTACGCTTTTATTTTATCATTTTTAATTACTTCCTAGTATCATAATATATCCTTCTTGCTTATGCCTTCCTATTGCCCAGCTCCTATTTCATCTCAGTCTATGCCTTATCCTCCTGCCCCCATCTCTCTCAGTCTCTCTCTGTCCCTCCCTCCTTCCCTCTTTTCTTCTCCCCATTTTTCATCTGTTTATTTTCTGCCTGTATCATTTAATTTTCAAATTAGCATACGGTAAAATTGACTTTTTATTTTAGTGCATAGTCCTGTGAATTTTAACCCATGTGTAGATTCCTGCAACCACCGCCCTACCAGGGCACAGAACAGTTTTATCGCTCCAGAAGAACCCCTTGTGCTGCCTCTCTGCAGTCACAAACTCCACCACTCCCAGCCCCTGGCAACCACTCCAGTTTTACCTTTTCAAGAATGCTCTATAGATGGGCTTCTAAGGTATGAAATCTTTTGAGATTGGTTTCTCTCACTCCGGATAATGCTTTTTCTGTGTGTAGGAATAGTTCATTTCTTTTTATTGATGACTAGTATTCCACAGTATCGATACACCAGTTTGTTTATCCATTCACCTGTTGAAGGGCCTTTGAGTGGACTCCAGTTTTGGGTGATTGTGAATACAGCTGCTATAAAATTTCATTTCTCTAAATTCCTAGGAGTGGGATCATCAAGTTATACGCTAAGTTTATGTTTAACTTCATAAGAAACCACCAAACTTGTTCCCGGAGCAGCGGGGCCCTTCTCCATTCCCAGCGCAATGACTGAGAGGCCCCCTGCTCTGCACCCTTGGCAGCACATGGCATTGACAGTGTTTATCACCATCACTAATGCAGCCATTCCAATCGGCATGTAGTGACAGCTCACCATGGCTTTAATTTGCTTTTCCCTAATCTCTAATAATATTGAAGATCTTTTCATTAATATATTTGCCATCCTTATATTTGCCCATGGTGATGTTTGTTCAAGTTTTTGGTGAGGCTGTGTTTACACTAATGAGTCTGAGAGTTCTTTACTCTGGATACAAGTCCTTTGTCAAATATGTAATTTGCAAATATTTTCCTCCAGTTTGTATGTCGCTTGACTTTTCATTTTATAACAGTACCTTTTGCAGAGCAAAAGTCTTTTTATTTTAATGAAGACCAGTTCACTGTTTTTTTTTTTCCTTTTATGAGTCATGGTTTTAGTGTCATATCTAAGAGTTTTTTGTCCGATTCCAGGTCATAAAAATGTTCTCTTATGTTTTCTAAAGTTGTATACCTTTATATTTAGATCTGTGATCCATTTTGAGTTAATTCTTGTATAAGGAATGAGGTGGAGGTGGAGGTTTATTTAGTTGGATGTCTAATCACTCCCACATCATTTGTGAAAAGACTGTCCTTTATTAATTCATCGTTTTTAACATCTTTTAAAAATTAATCAGCCTTATTTGTGTGATTATATATCTGGACTGTCTATTATATTTCATTCATTTTTGTATCTATTCCTTTGCCAAAATCACATCAACTTATTACTGATGCTTTAGACAGTAAGTCTTGATTCTGTGATAGCTTCAAATTTATTCTTCATCTTAAAAAAAATGTTTTGGCCCTTCTAGTTTCTTTGTCTTTCTATATAAATTTTAGATTCATTTTGTCCATATCAACAAAAAATTTTGCTGAGATTTTGACTGGAATTTCATTAAGTTTATGGATCAATCTGTAAGAATCAGCATCTTTACCCTGCTGAGTCTTCCATTCCATGAATATGATGTGTCTTTTCATTATTTAGGTATTCTTTGGTATCTTTCAGTGTTTTGTTATTTTTCAGCATACAAATCTTAGACATATTTTGTTAGATTTACATGAAAATATATTATATTTTTGGACTTAATGTAAATGGTCACTTTTAAAATTTTGGTTTCTAATTGTTAATATACAGAAATAAAATTGATTGTTGTGTATTGACTTTCTATCTAGTAGGAGTGGGGTTCTTTTGGTACATTCCTGTGAATTTTCCACATAGACAATCATGGTTCCTGTGTATAGGGAGAGTATTATTTTCTTATCTCATGTATATTTCCAATCTTTTATTTCTTTTTATTGTCGTATTGCACAGACTAGATATTCCTGTATGCTATTGTATAGAGTGTTGAGGGGAGGCATTCTTGTCTTGCTCCATAGCTTAGAAGGAAAGTATGCAGTCTTTCATTACTAAGTATGTTGCAGGGGTTTGTTTATTTGTTTTTTGTTTTGGGGTTTGTTTGTTTTTTGGTAGATGTCCTTTATCAGGTTAAAGAAGTTCTCTTCTCTTTTTAGTGTGCTGAGAACATTCATCATAAATGGATATTAAATTTTGTCAAATACCTTTTCTGCATCAATTCATATGTTCCTGTGGTTTCACTTTCTTTAAGTTATTAATATGGTGATTATACTGATTGATTTTTTATTTTGAACCTGCTTTGCATTCCCAGGATAAAACTCATTTGTGTGCAGTATATTATTCTTTCTACATATTTCTAAATTTGATTTGCTAATATTTTGTTGCAGATTTTAACATTTACTTTCATGAGGGACATTTATTTACAGTTCTCTTCTATAGTTTTTTGTCTGGCTTTGGTATTAGAGTAATGCTAGCCTCATGAAATAAATTAGAAATTGTTCATTTCTCTTTTTTGTTTGAAGCATCAGTGTTATTTCTTTTTTTTATTATTTATTCATTTTTTTAACCTAACCGGAGGAAATTTATTTCTTCATTGCTTCCAGAGACAGAAACAGCACTGTGAAAAAGAAACACCAATCAGTTGCCTCCCGCACATGCCTGGACCAGGAATTGGACCTTTTGGTTATGGGATGACACTCTCACCAACTGAGCAACCCGGCCAAGGCAGTGTTATTTCTTCTTAAAATGTTTAGTAGAATTCCACAATGTAAACTTCATTTCAAGTACTTCTTTATCTGGATTCCACAAATTTTGATGTGCTATATGTGGTCTGTCCAGAAGATATCCAGCTACGTAATACGAAAAATAGAGACATTTATTGAAGAAGATACAAGATACAAGAAACATTGTACATAGGACAGTGATGCCTCAGTCCCCTTCAAAGCAGGCACCTTGGGACCTCATATAGTTCTTCCAATCATATTCAGTTGCCCTATCGTATTTTCCTGACTTTCATCAACAGTCTGAAATCTCTTCCCTTTCAAAAGTGATTTTAGTTTTGGGAAAACCCAGAAGTCGCAGAGTGCCAAATCTGGGTTGTAGTGGGGCTAAGTCACCTGAGTGATTTGATGTTTTGCCAAAAAACTGCATGAGATGTGATGCATGAACAGGTGTGCTGTCGTGACAAACTGCCAATCACCAGTTGCCCATGCTGGGATCTTCTGAATCACCTAAATAGTTTCCACAGAAGAATGTTCAAGCTTAATGCAAAATTTGATGATGCAGATTCATTGCTTTACTCGCTCAGTCATTTTGAATATGGCGGCCACACAGTACACATGCTCACTCAACAGCATCTACTGCCCCCACTCACCAGTACAGTGAAATTGTCATTGTTCACCCATGTGCATTCCAGTCCACTCTCCTTGGCTTCCAGGTTACATTGATGTCACTCAAACTGTTCTTGTTATATTAACAGTGGCTGGACTTTTTCTGGACAGACTTTGTATTTTCATTTTCTTTCATTGGTTCAAAATAATTACTAATTTTCCTTGATACTTCCTCTTTGAACCATGGATTGTTTTTAATTTTCACATTTTCCAAAGGGCTCTGCTCCCATGATTTTAACTGCTACCTAAATCCTCTTTACTGAGCTTTAGAATACTACATACAGCTCTCCACCAAACTGCTTGCACTGATGTCTGATAGGTCTGATCACATTCTCTCTAAACAAAACCCTTCTTAGTTTTAGGAAATTTATTAATATTATTCACTATAAAACTAGTGAGAAAAGTCATATAATTATCTTAAAAATGACAAAAAGGCAAGTGACAAAATTTAATAAGCATTCTTTTAACTCTTAGGTCATAGCAGCACAATTTACAATAGCCAAGTGCTGGAAGCAACCTAAGTGCCCATCAGTAAATGAATGGATCAAAAAACTAAGGTACACCTGATGGAATACTATGCAGCAGAGAGA
The DNA here is from genome assembly GCA_004026765.1 of Micronycteris hirsuta. Taxonomy (NCBI): domain Eukaryota; kingdom Metazoa; phylum Chordata; class Mammalia; order Chiroptera; family Phyllostomidae; genus Micronycteris; species Micronycteris hirsuta. Next base: position 132,239 of record PVJI01001432.1, read on the forward strand.
AAGAAGGAGCCCCTACCCTTTGCAATAGTATGGATGGAACTGGAGAGCATTATGCTAAGTGAAATAAGCCAGGGATGAGGAACAAATACCATATGATCTCACCTTTAACTGGAACCTAATCAACAAAAGAAAAAAGCAAGTAAAATATAACCAGAGACATTAAAATTAAGAACAATCTGACAGTAACCAGAGGGGAGGTGGGAGGGGAAAATAGGGGAAGGGGGAAGGGTTTTCAGGAACAACTATAAAGGACGCATGGACAAAACCAAGGGGGGGTTGGAAGTAGGGGAGGGAGGGAGGGATGGCTGGGATGGGAGGAGTGGGAGTGGTAAACAGACAACTGTAATTGAATAACAATAAAATAATTTTTAAAAAAAGAAAAATAGGAATAGATGGAGCCTTTTCATGGATTAATAAATATATCAAAGGACTTCATCATGCTTACTGATAAAACTAGAGGCATTTCTAGTTCCATTAAGACCATAATCAAATTAAGAATACCACCATCACCCTGGTCAGGTGGCTCAGTTGGTTGGATTGTCATCCCCGTATATCGAAAGGTTGCCAGTTCAATGCCCAGTCTGGGCATGTACAGGAGGAAACCAATCAGATCAATGTTTCTCTTTCACATTGATGTTTCTCTCTCCCCCTTCCTCTCTCTCTAGAATCAATAAACATATCCTCGGGTAAAGATTTAAAAAAGAAAAAGAAAAGAACGCCACCATTACCACTATAATTTAACATCATAAGGAATCACCAATCAATGCAATTACATAAAAGAAAAGTATTACGACGTTCAGACACTGGAAAAGAGGAGGCAAAATTAGCTAGTGTTGTATGATCTGTATCCTAAAGAAAGTCCTCGATGGTCCTGGCAGGTAACTGACATTCTCTTTCCAGTTTGCAGCCCTGATAAATTTTGCCCATTTTTAACTCCTAGTCATACAATGGAAATTTAGAAGAAAGAGAAGTTAAATATATAGGCTCAGTTGAGCATGAATTACTTTTTTAATTAGAAAAAAAAATGTTTCTGTAAATCTGAGAGAAAGGATCCATTGGTTATTGGGATCTTGTGCACATTATTCCAAACAAACTGGAACTGGATACAACACGCGTGCCCCCAAGATTCAGTCACCCAATTCCCAGGTTCTGAGTCTGTGAGTCACAGCAAACATCATACAGGTTTAGTGCTCTGTGACTGGGTTCTTCTTGGAGCCATAAGCCTGGAAAGTTGGTCATTCTATAATCCACTAAACCCAGCTTCGCGTCATCCATTCTCTACAGGTTTCCCTGGTTACTCGGGGTCCTGCAAACACTTACTGTGACTCTGTATGACCTCAGCCCCGGAAGTCCAGAGACTGCTCAGCTCCACTAGGAGGATCTAAGCTAATCTCCCTTTTATATCTCACAAGCCAAGTCTCCTAACACGTGGTACTACTCCACAGTGTGGGCAATGTGCCTGCTGGGTTTCCATCTACCTAGGAGGCTGCAAGGCACAGTATGCAGGGCTTGGTGCAGAAAGAGAAAGAGCTCTTCAGACCAACTTGGAAAATAAACATAAACCTACCCATGAACATGTTTCCCAGGGCTGGCCCTAGGCCTAGGGGGTCTCTCCTTATGCCTAGGACAGACAGTTTGTGAGTAAGGCACCCAGCATGCTGGCTTTATTCTTGTTTGGAGACCCTCTCATGCCTCAAGTCGAGAGAAAACAAGAAACACGAGGCTTATGGCTTCTTTGCCCACACCCTCAGGACAGGAACCATGACACTGGGGCTGTGTCCCCCACCCACACCTTGTGCTGGATAAATGCAGCAGAGGCACTAAGCGGGTGGCGTTCAAACCCTCAGCTGCAGTGGCTTCTGAGGCTTTGGGCGCTGCTTCACGATGTGATTATTTTTAAAGATGAGACATAAATACTAACATGGGGCCCTGGAGCTGTAGAATTGCTACTTGGCAGCTTAATTTGGACATTCAATCAAAGCTGTCTCTCGGCGTTCCACACAGCCCAAGCAGCAAGGGCCAGAGCACCCCCAATCTGCTCTGTAAGTGATAGGTTTAATTTCCAGAGGCTTGGGACAAAAGTCTCCCAGCCCTGAGCAAGGTGGCTTACCTCCCTTCTCTAGAGAAGCAGTACATATTTTCTCATTTCTTCAATGGGCTCCCTGCTTTGACCATATCACTAAGTCATAGAATGCTATGGATTTTTAAAAACCTGACAGCCACATTTTCATACCACATCCCACAGGCAGTCAGAGGACGTCCCCCAGGCAGTCAGAGGAAAGGGCTGTCACTTGAAGATAAGCTTTCTTTTTCTTCTACTGTCATTCAGGGGCAATGAAGGAAGAAAACATCTGTTAGAAAGAGTCCCAGCAGAGGAATAGTCCCCCTTACGTACTGTCAGACAGTCTCAATGGCATGGAAGCATGAGAACAGGGAGAGGTTCCCTGCTAGATCCATTTATCCTAAACGGATGGATAGAAGGGACAGAGGGAGTGAGGGAGGGAGGGAGTATACGTAGCTGGGTGGTAGGTGGCTGAATGAATGTATGGATGGATGGGTGGATGGGTGGATGGACAGATGGATGATTAAAGCCATGAGTTTTATTAAGCCTGAAGGAAACTGTCATCCTTCCCACTTTTTAAACTATAATTTTATCAAACTATTCATATGTCAAGGCATTGTAGCACCTACTGGATACACTCCATATTCCCCCACTCTTCACCACCTCTCTCTCTCTCTCTCTCACACACACACACACACACACAGTATATTCAATGTATTTCCAAATGGCAATACCCAGGTACCAGCTAACCAGCACTGCTGGCATCCTTAGCATTGAAACACAGTCTTGGAGGCCCCTTGATATGCTTAGCTGTTAACTCAGTTGCTAGGCTGTGGCAAGGTCCAGAGAAGGTCCCAGGAAAGCAGCAGGGACAGTAGAGACAGCCGTCTTAGGAGGGTCACAGCTATTTGCCAGCTGGTGCAGAATATTGCTTTTGTGTTCTGAGAAATGTCCTAGCTGCACTCAGATACTCATGCAAATCCAATGACCATCTCTGAATGAAATGCACAGCTGGGGTGCTGGGTTTTATGATTCTGGCCTATCACAGCTCCACCCTATGACTCCACCCAAAAGTCCAAACTCAAGTCAGGTGAACATTCTTGGGACCCTGCCCATCAGGGATGCTGTACCCAGCTCACTGAGAACAATCACCATTATGTTCCTTCCTGCACTTCAAACCACTAGCTGGAGGCACACTTGTGGCTGGTAATATGTTCAGGTTTTAAGTGATGATTTGTCCCTGTTTACGCACCATTGAATTCTGTCACTTATACCCTGAGGCCTTGCCCCCTTTCCCCACTGGTATATCTAGCCATGAGTCATTTATGCCTCAAGGGAAAGCTGTCAAGTAATGACCAAGGGACAGAGGCAGCAAATTCTTGGCTTGTCAGTTCTGAAAGCTTCTGTCTCCAGGTCAACAGCGAGAGCACAGGCAGCAGGGGCTACCCCTCCTTCACTGCCTGATTTGTCCCATTGTTCTGCAGATGGAATTAGCTCCACTTTTCTCCTTCCTCAGTCACAGCTCCTGTGCATATCCCCTCATGAAATAAGACTCCCAGGGGTGTCCCCTGCTTGCCAGTCCCAGAGAAAAACTGAGAGCAACTCCCAAAGGGGCTTAAGCTGGGGCATATAAATAAGACATACAAGGTGTGTCTGGAAGAAGTCCAACCATTGCTAATATAACCAGAACAGCTTGCGCGACATCAGCGTAACCTGGCAGCCAAGAAGGGTGGACAGGAATGCACATGTGTGAACAATGATGACTTCGCTGTACTAGTAACTGGGGGCAGTACCACTGAGTGAGCATGTGTACTGTCTGACCATTGCATTCAAAGTGACTGAGCGAGTAGAGCAACGAATCTGCATCAAATTTTTCATTAAGCTTGAACATTCCTCTGAGGAAACTATTTGAATGATTCAGAAGGCCGCAGCTATGGGCAACTGGTGATTGGCAGTTTCATCACAACAATGTGCCCACTCATGCATCATGTCTCGTGCAGAGTTTTTTGGCAAAACATCAAATCACCCCGGTGACTCAGCCCCCTCTACAACCCAGATTTGGCAACCTGCAACTTCTGGCTTTTCCCAAAACTAAAATCACCTTTGAAAAGAAACAGACTTCAGACCGTCAATGAGGTTCAGGAAAATACAATGGGGAAGCTGACGGCAATTGGGAGAACTATGTAAGGTCCCAAAAAGCCAACTTTGAAGGGGACTGAGGCACCACTGTCCTATTATGCAGTGTTTCTTGTATCTTCTTCAACAAGTGTCTCTATTTTTCATATTAAATGGCTGGACACTTTCTGTACAGACCCCGTACATGTTTTTCAACCACTCCCCTCCCCTTCACACCTGAACTGAGTAGTGCTGTTCCACAGAGGTGGTTCTCAAAGGGGGTCCAAATCAGAAGCATCAGTACCTCCTGGGAACTTGTCAGGAATGCTCATTCTCAGATCTTACCCCAGACCTCCTGAAAGAGAAACTCTGGGGGTGGAGCCAGCAATCTGTGTTTAACAGACCTTCTAGCTTACTCTGATGCACACTCAGGTGTGAGAACCACTGCTCTTAACCAGGGCTGCTCAATAGAACTTCCTGGCTAATGAAAATGCTTGCTGTTCATACAGAAGCCACTAGCCATGTGTGGCTACAGAATATTTGAAAGGTGGCCATTGTGTCTGAAGAATTGTTATTCATTTTATTAATTTTCATTAGTTTGGGTTTGAATAGCCATGTGAGGCTAGAAGCTGCCACATTGCACAGAGCAGCTGGGACCAGTGCGTCAGCCTCTGATGGATCCCACCACCTTCACCCTCTCCTCCTTCCAGGTCCGCCTGTGAGCTGCAGACAAATTAATCTTCTTACAGCACAGATCTTATCATGTCAGTCCTACTCTCAAAAAATCCTCAGTGACTCACCACTTCCTACTGAATTTAAGTCCATGCTCTTTTTGTTCTTTTCTAGGCAGCCAAAAGTGATTTATTCCAAAATATGATGGAAATAAAGATTAAATAATAATAGCTAGGGGCAAAGGAGCTCTTACCATGAGCCAAGCACTGTTTTAAGTTTTATACATGTTATTATCTCATGTAATCCTCACAAAAGTCTTATGATGTAAATATGACTATTTTCCCCCATTCTACTGGTATGGAAACTGAGAGCTGAGGAGGTTTAAGTAACTTGTCCAAGGTCACATGGCTGATAACAGCAAAGCAAAGATATGAATTCAAATTCTTTGGCTCTAAAGATGGTACTCTTGATGCCCTGGCTGATGTAGCTCAATGGATTGAGCGCGGGCTGGGAACCAAAGGGTCACCAGTTCGATTCCCAGTCAGGGCACACGCCTGGGTTTCGAGCCAGGTCCCCAGAGAGGACCATGTGAGAGGCAACCATACATTGCTGTTTCTCTCCCTCTCTTTCTCCCTCCCTTCCCCTCTCTCTATAAATAAATAAAATCTTAAAAAAAAAAAAGACGGCACCCTTGAGTGTGACATCACACAGCCTCTGAAGACCCATGTGGGTCAGGCTTTTCCCCTCAAGGGTGCCTCTTATTTAAACTATAACTACAGCCATATGTCCTGTGGCAACAACCTGTCTTAAACCCATCGCTTGTTCTCCTGTAATGAGCAAAAGCCACCCTTCAGGTGTCTGGGGTTCTTTCAGGGAATGATCAACATATTTCTCCCCAATATAGCATCCTTCCACCTCAAAAGCTATATTTGGCACATACTATTCATCAGAGGGTAAAAAAGCATGATGGGGAAATATTGAACTTTAGACTTAGACATTTAAAAAATGGTAAAACCGTTTAAGGCAGTGGGGTGCAAATGAATGAGCAATGGGAGGCAGTATTTGGATTAGCAAAGGCTCTTACATGTATAAGGACTCTAATCCTAGCCTCCACCGCAGGGCTGATAGTCACAATATTTCACATGCAGTGTTGTCGATTGGAATAGGCACAGCGGAAGCCCTGGAGTGGATCTGAAGGCTCCCACTGGACAAGACATTAATCTTTCATTGCTGCATTATAACTAGGGGGTCCTGGAGAAGGGGCTGAGGAGGCAGATGGCACTTGGGGCATTAATTATTTGCAACCTGGTGTTTTCAACCTTTCCCCTTGCTGAGCTAATCACCTGGGAACACATGGATTGGGAGAGTTATTCTACACAATTGGAATCAACCACACATGTGGCTCGGCAAAGTGCTTTTCCTGCCTAACAGTATACCCTGTCTATTTCTCCATGGCAGTCCATTTGGAGCTAATTCTTCTTTTTAAACTGCCTATTATAACATCACATGGACAGATAACAAAGTATTTTGACCCTTGAACAATGGGGGATTAGAGGCACTGACATCCTGAGCAGTCGAAAGTCTACGTGTAACTTTTGACTCCCCTAAAACATAACTGCAGTTGTCCCTCAGCACGGATAAGTACTTATGGATAAAAGACAAGCATAATTCCACAGCTGAGTGAGGGTCCAACCATGCTGACAATCCCCACAGGGAGCTGTCCTGGATGCCAGAGTGGCAAAGGTAATGATGGAGGAAATACAGAATACAGCAGCACATGCTGAGCTCATTCACCCACAATGGGCTGGTTACACAGTGGTTCTTGGCTTGCTGTGTGACTTCAAGCCAGTTGTTCAACCTCTCTGATCTCAGCTTATTAGCTATAAAATCGGACTACCTACCTACTCTTCTTTATGGTTGAAAAAGTGAAGTGCCAATGAAAGGACAAAAGTCTATTTTTCTAGCCTCTGAATGTGTGCTTGGTCATGTGACTTGCTTGAGCCACTGGCACGGTAGCCAATGTGATATCAACAGAGTCCTAAAAAATGCCTGTGCAGATGCACCCCATGCAGACAACCACTCACACAGCAGTTCAACCTGTGGCCCAGGATTACCCAGTTTAAAGTTCAGTCTTCTTGAGGAGCTCATGGTCTTTTAAGTATCCACCACAAACAACACAGGAGTTCAAGAGTTGAATCTGGAAGCTGAGTCTCTGAGAAATATTGCTAAGAATGGATTTGGACCTCAGAACCTCATTTCCATCAGAACCATGCAAGGACGACTGTGGGTTAGAAAACAGGGACATTAAATGCAACCAAAAACCTACTCTCCAAAAAGCAGAGGGAGGACTCTGGGTCCCAGGACACTCAGCTCTGCTTATTTCAAGTCGGCAATAACTCATGTGCCAGGCAGGAACTGCAAAGACTCTATAAGTCATTTCACCCATGGCTACAGCCAGAAAAGCACAGCAAGGATGAAATGATTTTTCAAGTGGTCCTGGAACAGTTTACGATCAATAGGCACTGTGGTGACAGGTCCACATTGAAAGAGAACTGGGAATCAAATGGCAGAAACCTGGAGACATTTATGGAAGACCTGAGTGATGACTGCATGAAGCCCCCAGGTGGGTCCACACCCACATGCAGGGACAGAAAGCCCTCTTTTCTGAGAATATGCCCTTAAGAGAAGTGTTCACCTAACAAAACAGCTGTCAATACCATCCCCAACAGAAGCAAACATGGGGACACCCTCCTGGACTTCCCAAGACACTTCTCTGAAAACAGGACAAGGAGATGAAGAAAATGGTGGCAATACAGCTTTGAAAACTACTCAAGTAAATGACAGTATGACAAGCTAAGGCAATCAAAGCCCTACCCTACTTGTTATCCAAGGAGAAAACTCTCGGGGCCAGAAGAGGAAGGTGTTCCTTTGGAGAATCTGCTCAGCCAGAGAAGAGCAAGTCTATGCACCTCTAGGTCCCAGGAAAGGTCTCTGAAAGGACCCTCTTCTCAAGATGTCTTCGTGGAGGTGGGACCAGCATTCCCTTCCAGGCCAGACCAGGCCACCCCTGAGCCTGTTCCTATGAGGGAAAACTCCACATGTGAGAGACAACAAGGAAGATTCCATGGAGCCCACAAGTCATACCAGTGTGAGAAGTGTCCCAAGATCTTTAGGTATTTCTCTCAGTTAAAAGTCCATCAGAAAAGACATAATAATGAGAGGAAGTTTATTTGTGCCACATGTGACAAAAACTTCTTCCAGACCTCAGCAGATTCAGGCAGGACAGAAGACTTTTTCAGGTGTAGCACTTGTGCCAAGTTCTTTGACCACAGAACCAACATTCTGGCTCATGAGAGAATCCACATGGGAGAGAAGCCCCACATGTGTTCTGTGTGCCAGATATACTACCGCCACCTGAGGACTGCCTCCAGACGTGTTTCCTCCACACCAGAAGCTGCAGCCCTGATGAAATACATATAAATATGTCTGAAAATATGTATATTTCCATAGTACTTGTCTATTTAGAACCTACTTTATAATCTCTTGGTTGTATTTTCCATGCATTGTCTGCCCCACTAAAATGTAAGTTTAAGAAACACAGGGAATTTGGCTATTGTAAATTGTGCTGCTATGAACATCGGGGTGCATAGGTTTTTTGGATTGGTTTTTCAGGGTTCTTAGGGTATAATCCCAGCACTGGAATTGCCAGGTCAAAAGGCAGTTCCATTTTTAGTTTTCTGAGGAAATTCCATGCTGTTTTCCACAGTGGTTTCACCAGTCTGCATTCCCACCAACAGTGTACTAGGGTTCCCTTTTCTCCACATCCTCTCCAACACTTGTTTGTTGATTAGTTTATGATGGCCATTCTGACTGGTGTGAAGTGGTATCTCACTGTGGTTTTAATTTGCGTCTCTCTGATGCTAAGCATCTTTTCATATGTCTCTGGGCCCTCTGTATGCATCCCAATGTTCATAGCAGCACAATTTACAACAGCCAAGTGCTAGAAGCAACCTAAGTGCCCATCAGTAAATGAATGGATCAAAACACTATGGTACATTTACCGGATGGAATACTACGCAGCAGAAAGAAAGAAGGAGCTCCTACCCTTTGCAACAGCATGGATGGAACTGGAGAGCATTATGCTAAGTGAAATAAGCCAGGTGGTAAAAGACAAATACCATATGATCTCACCTTTAACTGGAACCTAATCAACAAAAGGAAAAAGCAAGCAAAATATAACCAGAGACACTGAAATTAAGAACAAACTAAAAGTAACCTGAGGGAAGGTGGGAGGGGATAATGGGGGAAAAAATGGGGAAGGGTTTTCAGGAACATCTATAAAGGACACATGGATAGACACATGGACAAAACCAAAGAGGGATAGGATCAAGGGTGGGAAGTGGGGATGGCTGGGGTTGGGGGAGTAGTCGGGGGGAAATGGAGACAACTTTATTTGAACAACAATTTTAAAAAAAGGAACCATAAGAAAGGGAATTTCTATTTTGTTCAGCAAAGTATCTCGGGTACCTAGTAAGTGGCTGACACATTTAAAATGACCAATAAATATCTGTTGAATAAAAAGTGCTTGTGAATTGAGGCTTGGTCACTTACTGCTCTTGAAATTCCCATGCGGACAACCTCATGAACAAGTTGGGTTCTCCTGTTGGACACTGGGAAATGTATGGCCAGGCCATCCCTGTCACTCAGCTTACACTTGCACCAGACATGAGATTGAGGTCATCCCCACCCATTTGGCCCCAGGGAAGCCAGCCCAGGTCAGAAAACTTTTCAGCAGACACACAAAACAGAAAGAAATTTTTTTGTTTTACCCCACTACATTTGGAGTACTTTGTTGTGCAGCAAAAGCTGACTGATACGATTGCTAATGAGATACTAGGAATGCGCCTTCTCACTAATTGTGGCGCAGGTGCCTATTGTGGGACAATGATCCAGAGGACACTCCAGTCACCTGTCCCATAAAGTTGTCCCAAGCCAGCCTTTTCAGCAGCATGGGTGTTTTCACAGTCCAGTAAGCTCAAGTTAAAAAGAAAAAGAAGAGAGATATAATCTAAATGTTTAGACTGATTTGACCTTCCAGGATTTCTTTCTTTTCTTTTTTTAACAAATTGTCAAATACAGAGAGTTCTTTTCTTTTTTCCCTCCCGGGAAGTTATTTATTTTTATGGGCTCTTTTTGGGAAATAAAAATCAATTTCAGAATGCAAGTGATACATTTTATTCTCCCAATAATGAGAGCTAGAAAATTAAAGGCCCCAAGGAACAAGCCCTCTGTACTAAAATGATGTAGAATGCAGCCCAAATGTTTTTATGTGAACATTTTACAAATCAGAACCGCTGTTTACTGACTGTGACCTGGAAATCGCTCATGGAAGACACAGAGCCACTGCTAGGAATGGATGGCTTCATACTGGGTGGGCTCGGCAGACTCGCAGGCCCACAGAAAGGTTCTTTTAGACAACCCGTCCTGTAATTCACAATGCTGGAAATTTGTATGCCAGGGCACTCGTGTGTGTATGTCTCAGTAACATGTTTGTTCACTGATTCAACAAATAGTTAAGGAGCACTTATTATGTGCCTAAACCTGGTGATATAACAATAAACAAGCCAGATATAGCCGGTGACTTCAAAAAGCTTATCACACAGGGAAAAGATACAGACTTTAAACAAGGTGTCTTAAATCAGGCTCTCTGAAGTATGTGCAGGGGGCTCTTGGAGAAAACCCTTGGGAATGAGCCCTATAAAGAATGAAGGAAACAGGATAAAACAGAGGCATTAAACAGCAAAGCAGTTGCAACAAAAGCCTCACCCAATCTATTAGAGAGTTCTGTGTTTGGGGTGGCCCTTCAGACTTGTCTCCAACTGAGGCAGGGGCTGGGCTTTTGTTCCCTGCCCCCACCAGTAACCAACTAACCCCTGGGTGTGGGCTGCCCCTGGAAGGGTGCATAACCTTGGACAATGCATCTCTTCAGGGCAATCTTAGAGAAAGACTCAGCTGTGAGTGATCAGCTTGGAGCAGGCCTGAAAGGTTGGCACAACAGTGTCCACTACACAAGGAACCATGATAAATGTGGTATGTGCTGGAAGTGTGGAAGGTCAGAGCTTAGAGCAGGGACATTAACCTGTTCCAGTACCTCTCATGAACGGCCTTTTCTCAAGCTGACTCCCTGGCCACTTCTTTTCATAGCCCACATTCTCCTAAGTATTGTCTACACTTCCTTTTCTACTTCCAAACCTCCTTAACACCCAGCATCCTGACTCTTCCTCTCACCTTGCCATTGACTGAGGTCCAAATCCCTAAGTTAAATGATCAAACCCAATGACTCTCTCAATTCTTAGCCTGTTCTCTCCACCATTACCAGCTGGCATCCAATGGCTGGCCATACCTACTTTCTTGAACTCTCTCTTCTTTGGTTCCTGTGATCCTCAACTGCTCCCCTTCCTCCTCTACATACACCATTTTCAGTTCTCCGCTACCAGCTTCTCTGTCTCCACTGACACCAAAGTGGCCCCATTTCTTGGGGTCCCAACCATGCTGCTCTTCCACCTCTCCACTCTCCTGCACTCGATACGTCCAATGGTTCCAGCTTCCACTCTTAGGCTGCCAATGCCTGAACCTACAGCCTTAGCTTTGTTTCCAGAGCTGGATCTCCATCCACCTATCGGACATAAGTTGCCCATGTAACCCCAAAACATCTCAGACTCAGCCTGCACAAAACCTTCCAAGCAAGCTGCTTTGACTTCTAATCATGATTGTTCATCATACCCACTACCCATACATCTTCCTGAGCCACAAATCTCGCTTAATCCATGACTCCTCCATCCTCTCCCCAATTCTCCACATCAGTTTATTCTCATTTGTCCATTTGGGTTGTCACTTCCTTAATTCAAATGTGCATTATCTCATCCACCTTGCTGACGTCCTTCCTTTTCGTTGTCACCAGTGCTGTCTAGATCAAATTATGACTGCTCCCAGTGTTTCAACTACCTCTGAATAATGTCCGAAATCCTAGAATGCATGAGCAAGATCTTCTATGACCTGGCCTTGATCAGTCTTCACAGCTACACTCTATAGTATCATACACCAGAAAACCACTGTCCCTTCATGCCCCTGGGCCTTCCCTCTTGTGGTTACTTAAGCCTGACAGTCCACCTATTGAAGCTACTTTTCCAGCTACTTAACCATTCATTCAGGAAACATTTGTCATATACCTGCACTTGTCACTTATGTACTAGGTACTAGCATATAATGGTATGAGAAATAAGGTAGGTTCTCACCCTTCACCCAGTGTAGGGAAACAGGTAAGAAGCAAATCAACAAACAACATGACAAATACATGCCACATACAAAGACAGTATTAGACAGGGGAATGGGATAGAGGGAGACAGGGAAAGGTTCCTCTGGGTAAGGTTCAGGGGTGGATATTCTGAAAAGGTGACACTGAAGGACAGCTAAAGGTGTAACCAGGACATGCAGAACTCAAGCGAAAACAATGAGGGCTGAAGAAAGAGCAAAAGCAAGAAGGAAGACAAGTCATTTGAGAGAGCAGAGACGAAGACGTCATGGTAAGAGGAAAAAGAGAGGAGTCTGGAGAGAGAGTCTGGGAGAGGACTAGATCCTGCAGGATATCAGAGCAGGAATGAGGGTTCTGATTTCAACTGAAAGCTCTGAGAAGCCTTTTAGCTCAAGCCTTACGGTAGTTTAAGCAGGGGAGTGACATGGTCCAATTTGCATTTTACAATGATCCCTCCCTCCGGCGGGGTGTGAAGAATGGATTTCGGAGGGTGATAGTCCATGAAAGCTTCTATTCATCTTTCAAAGTATGAAACAGACAAAGTACCTAGCTGAGTCCTAGTAGGCAGTGAGTTTTCCTCCAGCATCCAGAACTAACTCCTTGCCTCTGACTCTGTGAAGCTTTTCCTGGCCCCATGGGTTAGAATTCATTTGTGATCTTCGGGTACCTCCCACAGCACTTCCCTTCACGCTGGGTTATCACTTCACCCACGCTCCTTTTACAGTGAGTTCTCTCTTCCTCTCCCTCTCCTAGTGGGTTGTGGAACAGTCCATGTGTAAAGGGTCATACTCATTCATAGACCCTCACGGTGTCTGGCAAATGGCCTACCCTATGGGAGACACTCAAAGAACAATGGCAAGAATGAATGAAAGAAGGATTGCGTGGAGTCTAGAAGGGAGTATGTTTGTATTCCCCAGGAACACTGTGCATTAAGGGCCTAGGTTTAGGACCAGTCATATCTAGATTTAACCCAAGCCTGGCCACTCACTAGCTGTGAGACTTGCAGCAAGTAATTCACCTTTCTGAGCTGCATTTTCCTCTTTGTAAAATCCGAATGATAGTGCATATGCAATAGGTATTATCTCACAGGGCTGCCGTACAGATCTAATGAGACCACAAAGCACCTGTGTCCCTTTCCCTTCTCCAAACTGTCCCTGCCAGGGAAGGGCAGGGGTGGCACAATCCAAAACACGGACCCACAGCTGAATGACACTTGTTGACAAGGCTCTGTATTCTTGTTTAGATTTTTGCTTTTAACAAACATTTATTGAACACTGACCATCAACACCATTACAATCACCACCTCCATTTTTTCCTGCTATAAACATGTGGGGAGACACATTGAAGGTGCTCGTGGGTGAAAACTGAGTCTAGTCCCTGCTAATGTGCCATGTATGATCTCATGACACACAGGTGGCAAGCCCAGGGACACAGGCCTTTCATGTTAACTTTCAGACCCCAAGCCCCAGTCAACAGCACCCTCCCTAGAGATCCAGGGGGCAGTGCCCCTGCAGAAGTCTGGAGACATTTCAAGCCCAGGATCTGCCTATCCATCATCCCCATCTAGGGGATCCTATAGTCAGCCCACAAGCCCCAGGAGCTGTCTCTGGAGCTAATGACAGACGGAGACAGTGATGAGCCCAAGTCAGTCTGCGGCCAGGAAGCCTTCACGAGGACGCTGGGGAGATCATGGCCTGGCCCAAGGAGGACCACACTCGGGGGAGGAAGGGAGCTGGGCTTCTGCTGCAAGGCTGAGCGGAAGCATGCTCATGCTCAGTTAAGTCGCCATTTCAATCCCTAAATTCTCAATTTACCACAATGGCTAAGGACTCAAACAACTTGGAATCAAACTTCAATTCTGCTACTTACTAGCCAAACCACCTCAGACGAGTCAGTTAAGCTCCCTGAGCCTCAGTTTCCCACCTGCACATGGAGATAAAAGGCATTAATGCAGTGAAAGAGTGCAACACTACCTAACACTTGGAGGTCCTTGTTTGTGTGCATTTTATGCTAACATTTAGAGAGAGAATTGTAATGGTTTTGTCAAGGGAGTTGCACTGTGCACATCCCCACAAAACAAGGACAGATAAGCAGAAGATGCCACGTGAATATCCTCTGCATTCACTGCTCTCTGGGAATATGTCCCTGTGTAGTTGTCCAACAACCATTCCATAATTTGCTGTCATTTGGGTCACTTTTCTTTTCTCAATTCAAAAGGCCACTTGAACTGGGATTTTTGAAGCTACAGGTGAAGACAGTAGGTTAGACTGGAAGAAATAAAATCAAAGGATCATCGATCCTTCTCTTGGAGGGAGGAGGTGGAGACAAGCTGTCACCTCTTGCTGCAGAGATCCATTCTCCAAGCTGAAGCGGGCACCCAGGGAGGGCTGCAGAGGCCTCTGGAGCCCCAATCCAGCCATCCGTGGCTGCCTCTGCAGGAGAAGGAACAGACAATAGCGGGCAGGAACCCGCCTCCCTTCCTTCCCAGCACTTCTCAGAGCTCAGCAGGCAGCTGATGATAACTCAGTGGCATGTGACAGCCCATGGAAAGCTAGCTCTCTCTCCAGCCTCCAATCACCAGGTATCTGAAGAGGATGCAGGAGCAGTCAGATTCTACTCTCATTAAGAGCCCTTTGGTGGGGAGAAATGATTCTTAAAGGAACTGTCAGGTTTAACAGCCTCCTAATGAAGGGGACAAAAGTCCCCAGAGCTCTGACCTCCAGGCCCATGATAATGCAGACCTTCATTTGCATCTCATTTGCATTGCATATTTAATAGGACTCCAGTTCTGTCACCCTGTTTGTGGGGGGGGGGGGTGGTATCCTAGGGGAATAAGGGGAATCTGCATGGCAAGCCCACATAGCAACCTGTGCCCTCCAGGAAAACAAGACCAATTAGACCAGAGTGACGTACATAGATGGAGACCACACTATTCCGGGACGGGTGGCCAACTAAATAAAGCTATGGTTACATCATAGACAAGGCCAGACAGAGAGAAAATTCCAAATATTTCCAAGAGACTGCGCTAGAATGATTTGGACTAATTGCATGCAAGTCTTGTGCTAAGAGTGTCCAACTGCATCAGCGGCACAGGAATGAGCTGTCAGCATGTGGTCAGAGTGCCTACAGAAAAGAACCTTCCCCCTCTCTCAGAATAGTTCCTGTTTGCTTTGATTGATACACCCACACCACTACTTGGCCAAGGTTTTACATTCTATTGTTCAAAAGTCACAGGTTCCCCCAGTATCCTTGAAAGATTACAGCATTGTCTGTCAGTATAATGCGGGCACCAAGATCTCTCTGTATATAGGAAGGCAGACCAGGGCTCAAATGCCAGCTCTGGCATTTGCTAGCTGTGTGACCTTAGTCACGTCACTTCACCTCTCTGAGCTTCAGTTTCCTTCCTGTATAGGCTGGGGCAATATCAGTATCTAGCTCAGACAAATTAAATGATATAATGCATGGAAAATTGCCTGGTACAACACCCAGCACCGCTTACAAAATAGATAGTCAGGAGATGCTGCCCATAGTTGAGAAACAAGAAATGCAGTTTCTAAGTACATGTATAACTTAGAGGTAAGGAATGACTTGAGCCATGACAAATGCCTCAGCAGCTGCCGGTGCATCACCTCTGACCTCCTCTCCCACTCCCCTCCCCCTGGCCCACTCCACACAGATGCCCAAGCCACCCTGCTGCTTCCTCAAGCATGCTGAGCATGCTCCTGCCACAGGGCCTTTCCACTGGCTGCTCCTCTGCCTGAAGTGCTCTTCCACCAGGCAGCGGCCTGGCTCCCTCCTTCAACTCCTGCAAGAGTCTTTACACAAATGTCCCCAGCTCAGTGACTCTTTCCTTGCCACCACATCTAAATTTGTTCCTGCTTCCTCCCCCGTGCTTCCTAGCCTCCTTTTCTGCTTTACTTTCTGCTTCACACTCACCATGCAGTCCACTATATGTCCTAGTTAATTACCTACTTCATGGTCTGTCTCACACTATAGCAGAGGTAGCCAGAGGGCCAGGTCCAGCTCACCCTTGTTTTTGTCAATAAAGTTTCATGGGAACACAGCCACACCCATTCATTTACATAGTGTCTCTGGCACCTTCTTGTTATAGTCACAGACTCGAGTAGTTGTGACAGTAACCACATGGCTCCATAGTCTATCTGGTCATTAACGGGAAAATCTTGTGGAGTCCTGAATAAACTCCACGAGGGCAGTTCTCTGTCTTGTCCTCTGACGAGTCCCAGTGACTATCAGTACCTGACCCTACGAGATGCTCAGTGGCGGCCCCGTTGGCTGAAAGAGTGAACTAAAACGGTGGTGCACCTGTGCTGCAGCTGCGTGGGGGCGGGGAGAGGGCTCAGTCCTGCTCAGCAGTCAGAGCCGTGAAGTGGTGAACTGAAACAGTGATGGAGCCTGTCATTAAAATGCAGACTCGAAGTCCCAGAAAAAGAGCAGTCCCCTGGAACGTGCTGGAGATCCAAATTCCCAGAACTGTCCAGGTGACTCTGATGCCTGCTCAGGTTGGAGAAGCACTACTCCAATGACCGGAACTCAGGTGGGGCAGGGGTCATTGCTTTTCATCATAAGCTCTTCAACGCACACTGAGTTTTTTTTTTTTTACCTCTATACATGTACTAGTTTGATAATATCATTAAATAAAAGTAATTTAAATGTATTAATCACAGCTTTCTAATTCTTCGTATTTCTGATACTTTGACATCTGGGGCCTTGCTGATCCCAGAGAGCCTGCCCTGCCCAGGCCAGCCAAATCACAGAGACAGTAGAAGGCACAGCTGGAAATGCATCTTTCATATACAAACCAACCAATCCAGAGCCCACACCCCAAGCCCCCTCACCCCCTTTATGACACTCTTGGACTCCAGGCCACTATTTCCTGCACTGATTGCCCCAGGACCAGGCACCAGGCAACTAGAGATGGCCCTGCCCTCCATAGCCCACTGAAGTTATTCAAAGTAGCCAGCCCTAAGCCTACGCACACCACGTCACCTGTTCCTCCCATGAAATCAAAACAAAGACCTGTGCCCACATTTTCCTCCCACTCCCTCTGCCTGCTGACCATCCCCATGAGGCCCTGCGTGGTGTGGGGGCTTCTCCTCTAGGGAATCATGAGGAGCAAACTATCCTTTCAATGGCCATAGTCTCCTGATCCGTTGGTCTCCCCATCTTGAATAATAAGGTCTATACTTTAAAACAAACAAAACAAAATAAACAGAAAGCTGGAGAGAGGTGGGGAAAGGGCACAGACCTAATACAAGTGACATCCAGAAGACACTGGCCAAGACTGAGCAGATATGAGAAGTTCACAGCACGGCCTAGAGCAAAAGGCCACTTCCAACAAGAGGGAACACATCCTTAAGTCTGAGAAACCCCCTAAAATGCTGTGCAAGGATGTGGGAAATGCAGACTAGCAGCAGCCTGTGGTGTAGGCATGAGGTTTAACTGACTGTACACCTAAAGTAAACCAACAGTGTGATGTGGCTGGCCTTACCTCAAGCCCCCCAAAAAGAATAAAGTCATCTCAGGATGCAGAAATAGAACTACATTGTCTAGGATGGTGTTGTTCAAATGGTGGGTTTTGACACATTAATCAATGGCCAATGACATCAACTGAGAGAGTCCAGATGGTTTTTCTCGAAGGACTTCTTAAAGGAAAGAGAACAGAACAGGATAGGAAGCTGCAGAAGGGAAGTTTGAGAGCCACTGATCTAGAATCAGGGAGGCACCAACCCTTCCCTCCTCTGCCAACTCGGAAGCTTCCCTATTAACTGGGGCATCGTGCTAAGAAAACTGCTCCGGTTGGAGGGTTGGTTACCCAGGAGGAGATGGGGAGGGGACACTTTAGCTACGTCATGTGGTGCTAGAAGCGGTGGGTTGTGGGTCACACATTAGATAGCATTTGGCTGGAGGAGTTGGGTTAGCTTCACCTAGGAATGGAGAGATTCTGGGGCGCCTAAGAACTGTCTTCAGATCAGTAAAAGGCTATCAGCACACCTGTACTGCCGACCCGCGGGAAGAAACTAGCAGAAGTTTCACAAAGTTAATCCATATCGACTTCAGCAGCTTGACGTGTCTAGCTTATTGGATTCCCCACCAACTCCAACCTGTCTGCTTAGACCATTGCTCTTCCTCTGACCTTCTGACTTGTCCTTTCAGACCTCCCCGTGCCCAGCTTCTCCAAGCCTATGTGATGTCTAACTCCTCCAGTAAACTAATGCCCCATGGTCCTCGGAGTGGTTCCAATTCCCTGAAGACAGGGGCCTCCAGAGGCCCCGCATCCAGAGGCCCAGGGGAGAAGCTGGTCTCCCGTGAAGACCTGCCCCTCCACCATGCTGGAACCACTTAGTACCCTGACATTTCCCAGCGTAACCTGAACACCCAGTGAGCACCTTTTTATTTGTGAGAATGCTTTCTCAAAAGAACTGCTGTGAACTGTCTTTTGTCGCTCTCCCCTTCACCTGCTGAATGGCCTCAATCCCACCTGCTTGCACTGCGGCTGCCCCAGAGCACTCAAGGAGGCAGGACAGAGTAGTTGTTCAGGGCACGGGCCCTGGAATCAGACAGCCCAGCATTTGAAGAACCAGGGTTTATAACAGTGAACTTTAAATGAACTACTCAGCCTCTCCCCACTGTAGCTTCTCCTTAAAAAAAAAAAAAAGGCGGGTAAAAACTTCAAAGGCTCAAAGTGACCATTACATGAGATGGTCCCCTTAAAGCACCTGGCACGTAGTAAGTGCTTGCTAAATGCTGGCTGCAGACATCATTGCAACAGTGTCTGTAAGTAACCAGCTTAGAAACCAGGTCCCCTGAATACTCTAACTGGGCAGATACCCCCTCTCAGGCAACGTTAGGTAGAGCCATGGAGCCCCAGCGAGCAGCCCCAAATGCCTCACTGCCTTATAAAAGATACATCTTAAGTGTTGTAATGTCTCCAGGATATGCCATGGCCAAGGAGAATGCCCCTGACCATGGCTCCCTCTGCCTGTCCAGCATTGGCAGGGTCTCTGGGAAGCTGGACTTCTCTCTCAGGAAACCACATGTTCACATGGCCACTTTGGGAGAAAATAAAAAGGCCACTCACAGGTAAACTCACATTTGGCAAAACAGGCAAAAATCAGCCAAGAGACTCAGAAACAGCTGGGCAAACCAATCTGACAAAAAAAAAAGAGTGAACACATATGGCATCCACTATAGCAGGCCATGTTCTAAACCCTTGACGTGGACCCGCTGTGGAATCCTCTCCATGACTCTGTAAGGTGGGTACAACCCTCATTTTACCTGCCCAAGCTATCCAGGCATTCCTCACTTTCCAAGCAGACAGCGTGGCCAGTGTCCAATAACCCAGCCCCTGGCCCTACCATAGCAATGTTTAGGGAAAAGACCTTCTCCATCTATCTACGGCTCACATCCTGGAAAGTCAGCAAGCATCTTTTGGCCAGTGAAGTCTGCCCTTCTGCAAAAAGATAGGCCAGCATGGTGGCGTGGCATCATCTCCAGCTTCACAGTCCAGCAAACACTCCCCATGCCCAGAGGAGAAGAACGGGCAAGCAGGCGTGTCGGGGTAATGGAGCCCTATGAAAAAGTCTCTGTCAACACAAGGTGTTGGCCCTGCACATCCGTTTCCTCTTCTGCAGCATGAAAAGAACTGCCCTACCAGCTGAGGCTGTGAGGATTCTATCAGGGATGCTTGTGGCTGATACCCACCATCACCAGCCCACCAACGAGGGATGGAGGCAGGACCAAGGGTGTCTCAGAGCACAGTGCTCTGGGACCAATACTTGGGTTCAAGTCCCAGCTCTTCCTCTTCCTAGCTGTGTGACTTGGGCAAGTTCTTGAACCTCTCTTTCTGCCTCAGTTTCTTTGTCTATAATATGGAGATGATACTAGTTACTATCTATAGGGTTGTTGACAGGATTACATGAGATGACTGGGAAAGTCTTCTGAATGCCTCAGTCCCACAAGCTTTAATTAGAGCCTGGCCCTCATTATTTTATCTTATATCCATATTGCCTCCTCCAGGGAGCAACCTGGGATACCTCCAGCCCATAGTGTTCCTTCACTGGGCCTACCCGGCCTCCTGTCTACCCACCAGCCTCAGCCCCCCACCCCCATCACGGGGCTCCAGTCACTCCACTTTCTGTCCGTTCCTGCAATGCACAGGCCCACCTCTCTTCCCTCAGGGCTTTTGCCTGTGCTGTTCCCTCCACCTAGCATGCTGTGCCCTGGATTTTCAGCAAGCTGGCTCCCTCCTGCTCATCATTCAGGTATCAACCAAAGGCCATCATCTCTGCCATGGACCCACAGACCACTCTCAATCACATTAACTGTTTTATTTACTTTCTTTAGGGCCTTTCTCACTATCTGAAGGTACTTTGCTTATTGTTCATTTCCGTCATTAGAAAAAATTCAGGACCCATGAGAGCAGGTGCCTGGATGGCTTGTTCACAGGGTAAGCAGGAGCCAGGATTCAAACCTAGGCCTGACTCTACAGCCCATGCTCAAGCCCTGTGATCACAGCCTCTACTGGCCTATAGGTCTATAGTTAGTATATGCCTGCAGCCAGTCAATGAGAAAAGCAGGCCTGGGCTGCTGACTGGAAGGTAATGCCTCTCCTCCGGGTGGTAGGTAGCAAAGCAGGGGAGGGAGGCTTGGGGTCATTTTACAAGAATGGATTGAAGCAGGGGCTCAGGCTACATGAGTCTTATCCCAGTGCATGTGAGTAGGTTCAGGCCACAGAGGGAAGGGGATTCTAGCCACTGAAATAGCGACACCAGAGCTTTATAGTCTCTGAAGTGCCATTGCCAAGGCAGAGCTGAATGGCTCCTGCCACCCCAGGCACATGCACCTGTAGTGCCCCTCCCCCCTTGCAGCAGCAGAGCAAGGGAAAGCCTGCCACCTGGAAGAGAGACACAGCATCCTGTCCCATTGCCATGGCTGCAGCAAGGAACTTTATGGCATTTTAAAGTGTGCACGAGTTGCCTGGGGATTTTGTTGAAATTTGGATTCTGACTGAGCTGGCCCAGATGGAAGCGAAGAGCCTGCATTTCTAACCAGCTCCCAGGTGATGCTGATGCCGCAGGCCCGCAGACCACACTGGGAGTGGCCGAGGCTGGCCGCTTTGGGAGCATAAACCTCTCCAAAAGCAACTCTGAGGCCTGGGCCAGCCACACAGTGGGGAACAGCACCAGAGTATTTGGATTTTGTGAGTCAAAGAATTTGGACCTAGAGGCAGGGTGGGGTGAGGGTGTTAGCGTAGGCAGCCAGGCAAGGAACAGAGTAGACACACTTCCCGGGGCATCAGTGAGGGTGATGCTAGTGACAAGGGCTGTAAAAAGCCATCAAAAGGCCAACACTATGAGGGTCGGAGAGCAGGCCCAGCTCACGGGATGAATGCCACACAAGACACACACCTGTGACAGTGAAAACCCAAGACCCCAGGCAGAACCTGGGCCCAGCTCTGCCCGCACTGGAGGCGCCCCCAGCACTCCTCCAAGTCACAGACACCCTGCCACCGGTACCAGCCACTTGATTTTCACTGCTACGGTTGATGGGGACATTTACTTAAAACTGCTTTTCCTGTTTAGAATTTTCCTGGGTCTTTTTCAAAAAAATGACAAAAGTGATGTGTTTATTGCAACCAGAGAAACAATTCCTGAGACATAGAGAGATATGGCACCAGCCCCTTCCCCAACCAGCCTCTCTCCATTCCCACTCCCCCACTCCCTCTGCAATCCCAGTGTTTACAGCTTGGTCTGTAGCCTTCCACACCTTGCTTCCCACCCTTACAAAAATATACAAACATAACTTCACACATAGGACGTGTCTGTTGTGGCTGCTCATTTCTTTGAAATGAGATCAAACTAAGTATCTTTTTGTGCAACCCAATCCTCTCACTTAATAATGCATCCAAGATGGCACTCCAGGTCATGGGTGGGCAGATGCTCTCGTAAGGGCCAGAGAATAAATATTTTAGACTTTGCAGGCCAAACAGGCTCTGCCACAACCACTCAGTGAACTCATCACTGTGTCACCAAAGCAGCCAGAGACAATATGGAAATGAATGCATGTAGGTGTATGCCAATAAAACTTTACTTACAGAAACAAGCAGTGGGCCATATCTGGCCCATAGGCCATAGTTAGCCAGCCCCTGCTCCAGGCCATTAGCTGTAGCCCTGACCTTTTAGTGTTTCATTTTGATTTTCAATTATTTTGAATTTTTATTGTTTAAGTTTTTAAATAATAAAAGTATCATATGAAGTACCCTATACATATAAAAAGTGTACATATCATAATGACATAGTTGAATACTTTTTCACAAAGTGAATACATCTGTGTAACAAGTTCCCTATCAAAAAACAGAGCATAACCAGCTCCACAGAAGCCCCACACACCCATTTTAATTCACTGTTCTCAACAATTGTGTAATAATATCCCATAAAATGGATGCACCCTAATTAGGCAATTCCAATTCTCTGTCACCACAGACCAAACATCAATAAACATGCTTGTTCTAGACTTTATTTCTTTGCTTGCTTGTGTTTTATTTCAATAAGATAAATTTCCCAAAGCATGATTTGAGAGTCAAAGTGTGCACATGCATGCATGTAGTAATAAGTGTTGTTGGGCCACTTCCCCTAAAGCTGGTGACAAGCCATAGGCCTGCAGATCCTGGCAATGCCCCATCAATGCAATTCAGCAGAAATTTTAAGGAACGGCACGTATTCCCAGCACATCCCAACATTTTGGGTCCTTGGGCAGTGGTCTGGGCCTGATTATTCTTATGAGACTTCAACATTCAGGGAAGAAGAGAAGGAACACTGAGTAGAAAGACTTCAGCTCCCTCCATCTCCTGGAATCAACTCCATCTCCTTCGGTGTCCATGACACTGACCTACCGCTTCACAAGCCAAAGGCTTCAAAGGAAGGGTGGGCAGGGGGTCCTGGCCCCAGCCCCAAGGGATGTGCAGACAATATCTACAGTGCCCTGAGAGAGCTGGTTAGCACGACCTAGATGAAGATATGATTTAACTCAGCCTTTTCATTACAAACACACTGAAGAGAAAAGCAAAACCACATGGGTGTCTCGCTGAGTTTGTTTACGGGAATTTTCTCTCCAACAAGTACACAACAAAGTGTTTTCTAAAACTGACTTTACTACACTGAAATTTCTTTTAAAAAATCTAACTACTCAAGTATAATGTAGTCTGAGGACCCTTGGGTACCATGATCCCCCAATTTCCAGAGCTCATGGGGGCACGGGGGTACATGCATGTCTGCACACACAAGGCATTGCTCTTAGGATGGTGTTCCCAGCTTTCCCCAGAGCCCCAGTGGCAGCTGCTGCAGCAAAAAAGAGGACCAACTTGACAGGGGCTGGGGCTGCCCAGGAGCACCCCTCTGACAACACGCAGCCCCTGGAGCCTTCAGATGTGTGCACTGTACTGTATATGTATATACATTTCATCTCAAAAGCAAAACCAAAGCTGTAAATAAGTTTTGAGTTCCAGCTGATGCTGAAGTATTGAGGGGGGACTTAATGTCTTTAACTTACTTTGGAATGTATGAAAAATCAGGTGACTGATGGGTAGAGAGTGAGATGCATGGATACTGGCTAAGCAAGTACAGTAAAGGTAATGGCAAAATCTAGAGGTGGACAGATAAGTGTTCATAGTAAGATTCTTTCTGTGTATGAAAGAAAAGTGTATGTGGGACACTTTTTATAGTAACAGGTTGTGGGGCTACTGACCAGTGATGTCTAAGGGAAGGGGAGAATCTGGAAGAAATGGGTCCTGTCCCCACTCTATGATGTGTGGCCTTGAGAAGTAATTTCCTTTCCCTGGACCTCAGTGAACAGTGGGACTGTCCTCTGCAATGCCTTCCATTGTGGACAATGACAGCGGAGTGGTTTTGCTCCATTGTAGAAGGTCTAAGCAACTCCTCAGAGAGCCTTTGGGGAGGAACAGCTTTGAAGGCAGAGACTGCCCCCTGGTGGCTACCAGCAGCCTAAATTATGAACATTTTCTATCCCTGCCATCCATGCATGGCTGACTAATATTCTGAGACAGTAAAACATCTGAAGTTTTCTTCATTACGTTTCCATTTTCCTCCCCTCTTCTCTTCCCCTTTAAAGCAAAAAGCCATCTCGGGGAAGTGTGTGGAAGCGCAAATGGTGAAAACAGGCTTCAGGTCATTCTGGCTTTGTGTTCCAAATTCCCAAAACTCAGAGGCATCCAACAAGAAACCACATTGAAGGAGGGGATCGTGAAAAAACTCAAAGGTCAGTGAATTTTAACCTGAAAGATTTCCCATGGCTGAAAAAGGAAGAAAGACAAGAAAAGATCCCAGGGAATTAGCAAGACCCCAGGTTGTGACATGTGCCCAGGCAGAGACTTGCCTTGTCCCCTGATATATCCCAAGAGTCTAGAATGTCCTCAGCAACACCGGAGACTCGATTAATATTGTGGAATGAATGAGTGGACGACTGGGAGGTGAGAGAGTAGATTCGGGAGGAGATTATATCCAGATAAAAGGAAGCCACACTCCAGACTGACCGTCTCCCACGCCCCCTGCCATTTCCGGGTTCCGTGCTCTGGGGCACGTACTCCCTCTGCCTGGAGCACAGCCCATGGTGAGACCGTGGGCCGTGGAGCCAGGCCGCCTGGGCCCCACCTGAGACCCACACTTACTGTGCGATGCCTGGAAAGCTAGCTGGCCCTGTGCCTCTGCCCCCTCACATGTCAAATGGGGGTAACACTGATACCCATGACAGGGGGCTGTTAAGAAGACTGATGTGTTGATCTATGTAAAGCACTTGGCATGCAATAAGTGCTCAATAAACATAGCTGGCATTATTTTCCTTATTTACCCTGACACAGTTTGCCCCATCCAGGTAACTCCCATACCTCCTACAGACTCAGCTCAGCCATGGCTTCCTTCTGAAAGCTTCAGGTGTCCCTCTGAGACTTCCCATGGTACCATCACAATACTGCCATGTTGCAATGTAGTCCTCTATGTCTATCGGTGCCGCTAGGTGGTGAGCTCCCCAGGGCGGCAACCAGATCTCACGTCACTGGGTCTGAATGGACGAATGGGTGGATGAACGCTCCCGCTTACTGAGCCCATCTTACCCTGCTCCCCGTGATGCACCGCCCTTCCCACGCTGTCAGTGCCCCGTCACACCAAACCACCCCGCCTCCCACCCACTCCACAGGCGCCCTCTGTTGTTCTGGTCTTGCCCTGCCACGTTGGTTTTGGAAGGAAGGTAGCCATGTGGGTGCCGAGGGGATGGGCCCTCAAAGGTTTTCTTGCACTCTTCTCCCCTTGTTAGAGTTCCCGTGAGGGCAAAACCTTCTCTACCTTGAAACAGTGCCTTAGAGAGCAAGAAGGTCTTCTGTGAGCCTTCAGCACCTGTTTCCTTTCTCCTAAGAGTGCTTTTAAAGCCTCTTTTAAAATCTAAAGCATTGACAGATGTGGTCCTCAACTTTCCCCAATAGCCTGTCACAAATTATGTCTCTTTGGTGCTCTCTTCTTCTGATGTGTGAATGTCAGACCTTGAAATGTATTTAAATACCACAATATTGCTAAATCTTGTAGCAATCTAGGAGTACTTAAATCTTCCTGAGAGCTGCTTCAGTCTAAGAAGGTTCTGTTTAGCACAATTCAATGGTAAGAATACTGAATGGAAGTCCCAAAGAGAAAGCTCAAAAAAATGGTTCCTTCAACTTTTTTAAAGAAAGCCCCTGCTTTTGTAAGATAGAATTGTGGGTATGAGTATGGATATGGTTAAGGAGTTGCAGCTGGCTGTACTGCAGGCGGGAAGGGGAATGATGGGACGCCAGCTGCTATGTTAATAGGAGATACTGGATTGCAAGGGGGTGACATGCTCAAGGCCATGGGCTCATCAACTTTATGGCTTTGACCTATGCTCTGACACTGCATGGCCTACTCCTGTAATTCCGCTGGGCATCATGATGTCCTCACGGTTTCCTGTGGCTCTACAGGTCCCACTGCTCTGTGTCTTTCCTACGTTATCCAGGAAGCAGGGGCGGTCATGGCTCCAAAGGTTGGGTCCTAGTCCTACTAACATTTGATGTTGGCCTTGGACCCGGTCCTTAAGATTTTCTGCATGGTCTCCTTCCTATAAGAATAATGATGTGAAACAGATTATCTGCTAAACTTCAGCCCCTCACTTCAGAAGGCAGTGATCTGGGGATCGTCTGTGGAGTCCTGGTACCTACCAGTATCTCAAGTGGCATTTCATACACACTTATCACCCATATTTAGTGACGCCCATACTGCGAGGTGCTGGGAAAGAGTGGTGAACCAAAGCAGACGCAGGTCTGCTCTCATGGTGCTTAAAGCCATGAGATACTACATGGGGGATGTGGATACTAACCAACCCAACACACAGCCACAACTGACAACTGACACAGCTGAAGTTCGGGACACTATGAGCCTTGTCTACAGTAAGGGAAGACTGGGCGAAGCTCCCCTGGCGGTGAAAATGATTTGAGACCTAAGGAAGAGACAGAGCTGACTGCTGGAAGGAAACGAGAGGGCAGAGATGAACATCCACACCGAGGGAGCAGGACGAGCAACGTCCTAACGGTGGGTGGCAGAGGACAAAGGACTAGAAGAACAGGGAAGAGACAGAGACTAGACTTTGGAGGCAACTGCGAGGCTGATGTGGCCCCGGTGAAAACGAGTTTGACGCCCCTGGACTGGACCACGAGACCACCACAGCAGATCAACTGTCCCAGGGGCAGTGAGAACCAGTCGTGAGTTTTTAAAAGGAGAGCTGATCAGATTTCCACTCTGATCTTGACCTGCGAGACCCCTGACAGCAGATATAAAGCCTGGATTTCAGTAGCCACAGCACATCTGAGGAAATTGTCAGATCTTTCAGAAGCACCTGCAGCCTGGTGTGGCCTCTAGATAGGGTGGGATTTCCAAAGTGCACGTGAAATTCAGAGCAAATGGCCGAGTGTCCTGGGCTGCCAAGTGGAAAGTCTCAACACTGAATGTGCCTCCATGATCTGGATGAAGGGAGGTGACCCAACAAACACCACAGCCACTGCTGGCTTGGCACTGCTGGGAAGGGTCCCACCCAGTCTTCAGCTCTCTGATCTGTCTGGCTGAGATCAAGGAGGAAGCACCTGAAGTCCCAACCACAGAACCAGAAGGATGCTTGGGAGATCAAAGGGCTAGACAGGTGTCCTGAACCCTGCCCAGCTCCCTCCACACCAGCCGATGAATGCATCCCCTGGCTTCTCTGGGTGCTGGCTGTCAATGGCTCATGGTTGCTCCCAAGTCCAGATAATCACCCTCAGCCACACAGAAGCCACCTGGCCTGGAGGGTAACACCGCCCTCCCACCTCTAACCCCAGCATCCTACAGCACAGACGGACTGTTTTGGTCACCTAGGGCTCCTGTAACAAAATACCACGGACTGGGAGGCTTAAACAATGGACTTTTGTTTCTCACAGTTCTGGAGGCTGAAAGGCTAAGATCAAGGTGAAGGCCCTGGCAGGGTAGCTCAGTTGGTTAGAGCATCATCCCAATACACCAAGGTTGCAGGTTCGATTCCCAAATAGGACACATACAAGAATCAACCAATGAATGTATACATAAGCAGAACAACAAAGAGTCCATCTCTCTCCATCTCTCTCTCTCTTTCTGTCTAAAATCAATAAATAAAAAATAAAAAAAATTAAGATCAAGGTGCAGGCTAACTCGGTTCCTGGTGAGAGCCCACTTCCTGGCTCTCACTGCGCCCTCACATGTCAGAGAAAGAGAGAGACATCTCTTTCTCTTCCTTTCCTTATAAAACTACTTACTAATCCCACCATGGGAGCCCTCATCCAACCCTAATTACCTCCCAAAGGAGGTAATACCATTTCCCTGGGGGTGAAGCTTCAACATATGACTTTGGGGAGACAGAACTCAGTGCACAGCACCGACTGATCCTCATGGAACAGCCCTCTGGCCTTAAGGGGGGCAGGCTCTGTGCTGGATGCAGGGTCCAGACACCCATGGCACCGGGTTAAGGCTAGTCTTCAGCGGAGATCATACTCTCACTCAGCCTCCCCCTGTTCTGTCTTCACTCTTCCTCCCCCAGGAGCAGCCCCAATAAATCACTTGGACAAAAATGTCCATCTTGGCTCTATTTTTAGAGAACAACAGTCAAATCATGAGGTTCTACCATCATCAATCAATCAACAAGCCTGTGCCAAGTCCGGACTGTGCGCAGCACGGGGAAAGGGCAATAGCAGGGCACAGTGACCTGCAGTCAGGGGGCCCAGGTGCTGCATGTGACACGAGGTAAGCTGTTCTGCCTCACTGAGCCTCAATTTCCCCTTCCATGTGAGGGCAACACACCACCTCTATTGGATGTCCCAGTATCAAAGCACTCAGAAAACCACAAAGTGTGCTTTCAGTGCTCACGGCTATCAGTCAGTGCTATCGGAACTTCAAAGGAGCTCCAAGTTTCCTCCCCTTTCCCCTTGCTATGGTTTGAATTGTATTGCCTCAAAAAATATATTCAAGTTCTAACCCCAGTACCTGTGAACATGGCCTTATTTGGAAATTGGGTCTTTGCAGATGTAATCGAGTTAAGATGGGGTCATACTGGGTCCCTAATCCAATGACTGGTGTCCTTACAAGAAGGAATTTGGACACAGAGACACGTAAGAAAGGCTATCACAGGACGATGCAGGCAGAGAGTGGAGAACACCAAAGACTGAAGGCAACCACCAGAAACTAAGAGAGGGGCAAGGACCAGACTCTTCCTCGGAGCCCTCCAAAAGGAACCAGCCTTGCCGACACTTTGATTTCAAACTTCTAGCCTCCAGAACACTTAGAGAATAGCTACCTATTCTTTTAAACCATCCAGTTTGTATTTTGTTAAGGCAGCAGCAGGAAATGAATATTCATAGGCATCTACTAGGATTGCCTGAGAACCACCAGGCACAGCATATGTGTGATGAAGGGGGAAGACTTTGACCTTGAATTTGAAGGAACACTGTATTGCACCAGATGGAACTAAGACTCTCCAAGGAATACCCATAAGAGGTAACTTAGCTAAACCACAAGGGGAATACATAAGGGATGGTGTGTGTGCATGTGCGTGTGTGCAGGGACCTGAACTAAATAGTAACCTAGCATATCATACTTAAGAGTCAAACAGACCTACACGACCAAGGGTGTGACTCTCTGAGCCTGCTTCCCGATCTGTAGAATAATACAACTCCTTAGCTCCGCAGAGTTACTGAAAAACATTTAAAGAGATTGCTTGCTTGTAAGTGCTCTGTACAGTGATCGACATATTAAGAACTCAAAGATTAGTCATTGTATTATTATTATTATCAGAGTAAGCTCTTGGAAGCATAATTTCTCTGAGCTTCAGCAGCTTCATAAAATGAGCATAGTAGATATTTTACAAGATTGTTGTAGGTAATGAAAGAGATAACATGTAAGCTTTTTAAAATTGAGATATAATTGACATGTAACATTGTGTACATTTAAGGTATACAATGTATGGATTTGAACATTTATCGATTGTAATATGATTGCTGCCATCCATCACGTCCCATAATGATCGTTTCTTTTTTGTAGTGGGAACAATGGATGAACCTTGAGGACTGTTAATTCAGTGAGTTCCGTCAGTGCAGAGGCTGCCTCAACAAATGATGGCTTGCAGAAAGGTTCCAGTAATACAGTTGGGCCAGTGTAGTTCCTAGTACTTGACAGTAGAGGGCAGCAGGGTCTCATTTTTGCCCTTCAGCCCCAGGATGCTTAGTCCATGGGAAAAACCAGCTACTTTTAAAAACGTGACCGAACGATTCTCTCCCAGAGCCCCAAGTATCCCAGCAGGAAGAAGTCAGCCACATGCCTTCCTTTTAGAGGAAAAAGCAATTCGATGAATGTTTACTGGGTGTCACGAACTTCAATTTAAAATGGATTATATTTTACGGGGATATTTTTCAACTTTCATATGTTGCAGGTAAGGCCCCTCCCATCACAGGGCTCAGCACATCAGAGCTACCGAACCACTTTGGGGCCTCAGAAACAGACCACTTTTTGCAAAATCAATCCCTTCCATGACCCGTTTTCTAAGTTACCAGTCATAAGACCTTAATTATGTTACTTAGCTATAGTATCCCATTCTCGGCCAGTTCAGTGTAAAGTCTGACCTCAGCTTTACAGCTGCATAGTTACCAGTGCACTGCAGCCGGGCCTGTGCTTTCCCGGAGCTTCTAGGTCAGAGCCGGGAACTTCTGGAACGGCCCGTTACACGAGGGGCGGACACCACGCTGCCCTCCACTCCCCAGTCTCACTGCACCTCTGGGGCAGGCTGCAGCATCCCTCCTTCTTATCACAAAATATTTCACAAGTACCAAAAGTACAGAGAATAGTATACCAGGGACCAGTGTAGGCACCATCAAGTGCAAGAAAGAAATATTTTAAATACGTGGGAAGTTCCCAGAGGCGCACACTGCATCCTCCTCCTCCCCAAGGTGCAACACTCTCCCAAATTAGGTGTTTCTCATCAAGATTCTATTCTTCCCACTGGAAATGTCTGGGAAAGTACCCAGAGCATGCCTTCTCTGCTATCTTAATAAAGGAACTAGAACTGCACACTCCAAAGATACTGAAAGAAAGAGTCGGAAAGGGAGGGAAGAGAGGGGAGTGGGGCTTCTCTGAGCGCAGCCGCCCCAAGGTGGCCAGAGTGTTTCTGGGGCGCCTGCAGCGGGGAAAGGCTACCGTGCAGGAGCAGGAGGCAGTGCCACGCAGTCCCATCCCGCCAGCAGCCCGCCCCCGCCCGACGTGGGGGCACCTACCAAGCACGGTGAGCACGTCCCTCTCGATGTGCGCCTGGATGCAGATGCGGCCGCGGCGCTCCGTGTGGTCCGTGCCGCACAGGCTGGGGACGTTGGTCACGCAGCGCTTGTGGACGTTCATCATGCAGGCTGCAGGGCAGAGGGCGAGACGCGGGTTGGCAGGGCTGGTGCTGCGAGCCTCTGTCCCCACCCGGGTGGGCTGGGCCCCTCCCGTCCCTTCCTTCCCTTCCAGGCAGCTGAGAACCCCAAGCCCGGCCAAAACAAATCTGCCCACCCAGGTCACATCTGAAAGGCTTCTCCAACTATCCTCCCCATCCAGGCCGTCCGGGCAGCGGAGGGTGCACCCCGCACATCCCCAAGGGTTCTAAACCAAGAACACCAACTTCAATGCCAGGCTGCAGGTGACACAGGTGAGGGAAGAGATGTGCGTGTGGAGGGACGTGGCCGACAGGACAACCCAGCCGCCCCGCTCAGGCTCAGCGGTGAGAGGTGCGTGGCCTGGGCAGCCAGGCTTCCCGCTGGTGAAGGTAAGCCCTGATCTGCACGTGACATCTCTCGGCTTCCACACAGTCACAGCTAATAGGCTGAGCTCCCCGGAAAGAGTCTGAGAAGGGAGCTTCAAGCAGCCTTATGGCAGGTGCCTCAGGAGGGAGGAGCTGAGGGTGCCCCGATGCAGACCGTAAGGGGGTCCTGGGCTCAGATGGCCCTTCAGAGTTGTCCCCAGTTGAGAGCTGGGGCCTTTGCATGATCACATCAGCCAGCTTTGGCCATGGACCATCCCCTGGGAGGGGCACCATCTTGGGAGAGACCCCAGGGCAATTCCCCACAAGGGGTGCAGCTGTGAACCCACAGCAGCGGTGTGTGGGGAAGGCAGGGGAGAACGGGCCTGAAGAGGATCTGAGAGGAGACCCCACGGTGTTCATATACCTAGTCACAGGAGAAGATTTAGACGTAGGCAAGAGGAATAAAACACATCTTTAACTGAACCTGACGAGCTGCTGTCACGCAGGTTACATGATTCGGGGACCCTGCCTGTGTCCCCCGTCTCTGCGCCCTGTGTGAGCCCGTGCAAGGGCATGGCTCCCAGTAGTTCGTCCGCCGCGCTGGCGGCCCCTCCTCTTGGTTGAGCAAGTCTCTCTCTTGCCAAGTGCTCTGTAGCTGTCACACACTCCTCCCCACACCTCAGCACACGTGTGTTGTCCGTGCCCTGCACCTGTCTGCGCATGCGGAGTGTGCGTTTCCGTCGCTCGCCCTGCCCCAGCCCACCCTGCTCACACCCTTCCACGCCCCTCCCCGTGAATGTCTCCTGCCCTCCCTGCCGCAGGGCACCTGTGACAGCGCAGCCTGCTGCGGGCTGGCGGGCCTCTGGGAGCCAGCGGGGCACTGAGTCCCCGTCCCTATGCAGCCAGGCTCCCAAAGGCTGCTCACTCCCCGTGCCAGCCATTCACCCGCCTTCCCCCACCTCAGCCTGGCTGGAGAATCAGCCTCTTCCCTCTTCTAGCATGCACTCATGGGTGGCGATAGGAGGCAGGTCTTCTCCGTGCAGAGGGCATGGAGCCTGCACATCATGAGGGAAACAGCTGCCATAGCCCGGACTTGTCCACCCCTCCCTGAGTCCACACCCGAGGACTGTCCCCTCCCACACTGACTGTGAACCTTACCCTATGACCTGCTTCAATCAATGGGACTTGCTCCCTTTAAGCCCTTGGGACCTTGCAAACTCCCAGTGAGCAAGCCCAGGTGGCCGGCTCAGG
Organism: Micronycteris hirsuta; assembly: GCA_004026765.1. Lineage (NCBI taxonomy): Eukaryota > Metazoa > Chordata > Mammalia > Chiroptera > Phyllostomidae > Micronycteris > Micronycteris hirsuta. The sequence goes on from PVJI01001432.1 coordinate 165,010, forward strand.
AGGTAAGGCCTGTGGCCCCACCAGCCCCATCACCCAAACGACAGCCAACCTTCTGGACAGACGGGTGAAGCCACCCAGGCCAAGGCAGCCCTCAGCCAGCCTGCTGACCCTCCGCACACGCACGAGTGTGCCCAGTCCAGACCCCAAGGGTTGCCTTGCAGAATCATGGGCAAAATAGTTACTGTTTTAAGCCACTACATTTTGGAGTGAGAGGATCGTTACTCAGCAACACACCATCGGCCAAACAGCCTACCCAGAACTCGAGAGAACGTTCTTCGGACCCAGACCCCAAGACAGCAGGAAGCCGCCCGGCTGCCAAAGGGCAAAGTACTTACTGTCACATTTCATGCCCTGGTGGATGAGTCCATACAGCAGCGACCCACAGTGGTCACAGAACGTGGGGCTGGAGTAGGTGTGGATCTTAAACTTGTGCTTGCTCCGGGGGTCCTAAGGCCAAGAGAAGCAGACGGAAGAGGCCAGCGTCAGCGTGGCATGCCAGCACTCACCCCGCACTGAGTGTCGCTGGAGAGAGAGCCCAGGGCTGCACTTGGCCCCCAGCGCTCATCACACCTGTGAGGGCCGTCCCCGGAGCCCTGTGTCCAGACACGGTGGTCGTGGTGAATGGATGAGTGAGTGAGCTGTGGGTGGCCCATCCCAGCCCCAGCCCTCACTGTGCCTGCAAGGCCTCCATCTGGGAACCCAGCCTCTGGTTCCCGCCTGCAGCAAGGACTCCAGAGACAGAAAGACAAAGTGACAGACAGACAGACACAGCAGTTAAACAAGTCCACTGGCTCTATTCCTCCCCCTTTTATGCTCTGAGGAAGCTTCTGGAGTGATCTAAAACCCAAATCTGGGCAAAAGGCCATTTGTTAGTACCTCACCACCTAGAGAACAGAGTTCGAAGTCCAACAAATAGTCCGTGGGCTGTGGCAGAGACTGCTAGATTTCCACCAATATCCATTCTGCCCTTTAATGATAGAACCCTTGAGTTTCAGGAGAGCACAGCTGTCCGGTCAGAGACCACAGTTCCGGGCCTCCCTTGCAGCTGGTGTGCCTGAGTGACTGAGTTCTGGCCATCAGGGTATGTGTGTGGCAGGGTCAATTCCTTGAAAATAATGTATAAACACCTGCTGCCTCCTTTTCCCCTTCACACTGGCTGGAAGATGGTGAGAAATGGGAGTGAATGCTTCGGATCCAAAGTTGGAGCTAGGTGTGGAAAGGATACAACCATCCTAAGTAGCCTTGAGCAGACATTTCAGAGGAAAGCCTACCTTCTGTCTTGTGTACATCACTGTATTTAAGGACTGGTAGTTACAGCACCTTACACATTCCCTAACTGAAAAACACCACAGGCACCATGAGGGAATTTTGTCACCATTATATCCCAGGGCACATACTGTATTTGGCACATAGGAGGAGCTCAATAAATATTTAATGAGTGGATGTTAACATTTATTGAGCACTGACTCGTGCCAGGAGCTATTTCAGGGCTGGCACCCGGGAGCGAGCAGGCTTTGAGGAGCTATTTCACTGGGCATTGACTTATTTAATCCTTTAACAACCCCATGAAGTACATTCCACTTACTGCACCCACTTTACAGATGAGGAGACCAAGAGACTGGAGGTGCAGGGACTGGCCCAGGGCTGCCAGCCTCGGCAAGCACGGCGCTGCCCCTGTGGCCGGCAGGGAGAAGAGGTCCGTGAGTTGTGATGGGTGTGTGTGTGGAGGGGTGCTACAATCGCACCACTAACCACCGACAGCCCTGCAAAGGCATTTGTGCTTAAGAAAATGACTTGGAGAGAGCTGTGCGAGACACATTAGAGCCAGCCAGGGGAGAGGAAGGCCAATCAGGCAAGTAGCAGAGGAAAGTTCTTTTTGTTGTTGTTGTTTACACAGAAGCTGCTGGAGTCTCCTCCAGCCTCACCCCTGCCTCAGCTTTCTGGAGGTCTCATACTTGTAAGTACCAACCTCATCCACCCACTGCCCCAACCCCTCCCACCACCCGGATCCAGCAGCTGGTCCCCTGGTCAATTCTGTCCCTCACCTCTTGTCACCTAGGAGAGCTTGGAATAAAGCCACACTGGGGTCCCCAGGACCCACGATCCTCAAGGGGAATCCTCCAGAGTGCCTGTCCCTGACCATTGCCCGTCCCTGACCATTGCCATCTCAGAGGTGGGCATGCTGGCACTTTGAGATGTCCACTCCCCCTGGACATAGGGGGCTGGCAGAGAGGTGGATATTTGGTTCAAGTGTCTCACATGTTTAGTGGCTGGGCTACAGGTGGCCGGAGACATGCAGCTGAGGCGGCTATCTGTCAGTGGGCTCCAAGGAACAGAGAACAAAGACCAAGGTCACATGACCTCAGGGATGGCGCTCCCAGGTCCAGTCCCTCAGGGACCTGGCACCATGCCCTCCAATTCCATCTGACTCCTATGTCCTCTAAAAAGTCTTCTCCTCTGTGCTTAAGCCGGTCCAAATAGGCATCTGTTATCTGTGATGAGGGTGGAGAGGTTGATGCTGACAACCGCTATGGTTCAGGTACTGCCCACTGACCAGTCAGAATGGACCATGGGGCCTAGCTGTGCTGGGAGTTACCTCTTTAATGCCAGGCCATGGCGAGGTGGGGTGGGGAAAACGATGGATGGGAGGTATGAAGCAGAGCCTCAGCAGGTCCCAGGGCTATTTACCAGTTGGGTTAATAGTATTTCAATATTTTTGTAACTGGTACAGTAGTGTCAGCTCTGACTTTAACCAAATACATTCCCTTCCCAGCCTCTGAAGCTGAAACTATTGACCCACCCTGGAATGACCTTGGGGATCCACATACAAGGGAGGATCCCAAAAAAACAGTATTATCTTCTGGAGGGCGGGCCACTTGTAGAACAGGCTTCCCCCACTAGGTGAGTGTTCTAGGAACCCATCTGTATCACTGTACCAGCCGGTGGTGTTGTGAGAGGCTGCATTCAGCTTCAGTGAATTTTTTTTAAGACTTTTTCGGTGCATTTGCCCGTTTCATGATGGGTGACTTACAAGTGCGCCTGCCCTCACTGAGTGTTCAGCAGTCTTTGACCCCAAAGTGGCATGACTTCCAGGCCCCACTCCACTCTCCCTATTCACCTGACCTCACCCCGAGCTATGATTTCGGTTTCCCTGGATGGATGAAAAAAGTCCTCAAAGGGAACCATTTTGCTGATGTGGAAGGGGTAAAACAAAAAACAGCAGAAGCACTAAAAGGCATCAAAATCAATGAGTTCAAACACTGTTTTGAGGAGTGGGGAAAAAATCTCTGTAGGTGTATTGCGTCAAATGGGGTGTACTCTGAAGGAGACTGAAGCTTAAATATGTAAGAATAAATGCATTTTTTATAAATAAATTCTGGGGTTTTGGGGGTTCCCTCTTGTAACCTCTAAGTCAGAACTCTCCCTACAGTCTTGTTTCAATCCCATTCAAAGGCACAGTGCCCGCCTCCGCCTCAGCCCCTCCCTTCCCCTTGTTTCCCAGTCAGACGCCCCCCCCCACCCCACCCCGACCCAGCCCCAGCCCAAGCCACACTGCGGAGCCCTATGCAGCCCATCTCCATCCCGGCCTGGGTCCTCTTTCCTGCTCAGAGGTCTCAATCTGGAGTACTTGCTCACAACCCAAGCTTGTAAATTTGAATGAGTTGATTTGAAAATATTTTAAAATCATGAAATGTCAGCTAAAATGTAAATTTCTGGCTCTTTTTGAAAAATCACAAGTTGTGGCAACACTGTACCCACATTGCTATGGGCTGAGCAAAAGTTGTCCTCTTCAGATAAGGGATACGCTATCCAGTTCTCCACAGTCCCCACCATTCCCTATTGTCTCACACCACACTGGCTCCACTCTTTTCCTTCACACCTGGTCCCTGCGGGCGTTTGGGTTTGTGACTTCTTCCAGACACCCCTTCCTCAGTCCCTACAGTCCATGGGGCTTGGATCCAACCACATGTGAGCACATTTCCTCAGGGCCAAGTGCTTTCAGAAGCAGGTCTGAAACAATTGTTTCCCTATCACAGCATCACTGCACGATCTCCAGTCCCTGGTCATCTCTCCCACCCCCAGGAATCAGGTTTCCATAGATCCTGATGTGATTCCTGTCCCTACTAGTTCATGTGGCTCGGGCCACCCCATGCTTTGTACTAGGTAAGCTTATATTTCCAAGTTTCCTTCCACTTCTGATCCTGATCCAAGAGATTGATGAATAACCACAAAATGATCAACTATTGTGATTTCTACGGTCACCATGAACTGAGCACAGACTATCTGCAAAGCACTGTGCTGAGTGTTCCTTAGCATGTCCCTCAAACCACATGACGGCCAATGTGGGGGTAGTTATTATTATTCCCGTTTTCCAGATGAACAACTGAGGCTTAGCAAAGTAACTTGCCCCAGGTCACAAAGCAAGAAAATGGGAGAAATGAGATTGGAATACAAGTTTGTCAGGCTCCAGAGAGAGGGGCAGCTGAGCGGGAACACCTGAGTGTCACCTGGCTACCTCCCTGCTCCTCAGGCTCCCCAGAGGATCCCCCATCTGACAAGGTGTTATAGATGATGACAACTTTCATCTCACACAAATGTGGCACCAGCCAGGGGCAGGCCATTTGGGGTACCCTATACTTAGCCCCAAACCACAGTCTTCACTGTGAGCACCCAACCCCCAGGACCAACGGACAGGCAGATCCCAGCTGAGCACCATCAGCTCAATGCCTGACTCTAGGCACAAGCAGCTCAAAAGGAAGGAAGCACAGGTAAGAAACAAACAAACAAAAAATCTTTAAACCTCTAAGTCAAAACCTAAAATAGCCTTTGTCAGTCTGAACGGGCTGTGTGGCTTTGCTCACAGGTGGGCTGAAATCTGGCTGATCTGAGGCAAAGCTGCAGGAATAAGGAAGCTGAGTTGAAGCAGAAGGTCAAGAAAGCACACCCACAGCATCAGTCAGGGAGGAACTAAAAGCAGCCTGTGAATCCAGCCTGTGCCCTCCTGGCTGTTTATAGGCCACGAAAGCCCCTGAAGGCCCATTTCCCAGGAGGCAGACAGGCAAATTGAAAATGAAGACTCCAGTCGGAAAAGACCTCAGAACAGAGGGAAGGTTATACAGACACACTAGCTGTGTGACCTCAGGCAAGTGGCTTAACTTCTCTGAGTCTCCGGTTCCTTGCCCATAAAATGGAGATTAAAAACAGTACCCACCTCATAGATTTGTTGTGATGTTAAAGCTCCCAGCACAGTGCTCTGCACACAGGAAGAACAAGCTGCTGATTTTATTATTCCAAAGAGAAAAAATAATCATGGTGATACTTCCCAAGCTTCAGTCATGAGCCATCGTAGTTTTGTATGTCCATGTACTACTACCTATCAGCACAGTATGATTGATTTGGCACTGTGCAAACATGCCACTTCTACTTCAATAAGCCTATTTTAAAACAAAACTCTGTGACGGTGTGAACTCCGGGGGTCAATGTGCAAATTATGGCTTTTTTCCTACTATGCTTTTAAATAAAACAGACAACTCTTAAAATGAACATTGAAAATGTTCATCCCCACAGTCTCTGCTGAGAAACTGTGGAGACAGATGTGCATGTTCCTGGTGGGCAGGCCAACCCTCTGTGAGCAACTGGGCACCACCCATCAAAATTACAAACGGTTTTTCTCTTCGGGCGCAGTCATCCCACTTCTGGGAATTTGTGCTAGAGGTCAACCCTCCTACAAAGGAAATAATACGTGTACACGGCTGTTCCTTGAAGTAGTGGTTATGAGAGCAAAAGGTTTCAAACAAGCCAAGTTGACAGGGAGGGGCTGCTTAACACAGACGGCAGCACAGCTGCACAGTGGGCAGTGCTCAGACGTGAAGAACAAGAACGCACTCTGCACTAACAGGGAACAATCTCAAGGGTATATTTTTAAGTGAAACTGAAAAAGGAAAGAGAAACCCCAGATGAGGAAGAGTGCAGGTCACATGTTACCATTTTTTTGTGAGAAAGTAAGAAGGGATACAGAGTACACTTAAGTTACTCATAGCTGCCTGAAGAAACAGTGAAAGAGTATAGTGCAAGAGGACCTAATAAAAGTGCATAATACCGGTGGAGGCAGGAGGGAACACAGTGGGCAGGAAGTAGGACATGCTTTTGTATAGATTTTATGTCACGCAGCATATTTTACTGTGTTTCTGGGTTCCGTGCAAACCCCCAAGCAGGCACCACCACCTGCGAAACACAGCAGCCGCACACCCCGAAGTCCAAACGAGATGCCCAAACCCCCCAGACACCAGGACGCGGGAGAGCCTTCACCAGGGCCACGTGGACTGCGATGCTCTGAACGTGAAACGCACATGTTAAGAAGCTGTGATTACGCTGCAATCTGATGAATATCTCTCATTTTGTTCCTGGAGAGGGAACAGAACTGACACTTCTGTGTAAACCTGTGCCTGGTGACCGTCCGCTCCAGCACCTGACACAACGCACCTTCTTTCAGCCCCCACGCCTTTGGCAGATAACTAATTGTTCAATTTGAGGGACAAGTGTCTGGCAGGTAAACTTCAGTAGACTTTTAAATATGATTTCCTGGGTTAAGATCTGCACTGGAGTCAGTGTCCTGATCAGGGGTTAAGTGATAGTCATGTTCAAATTTAATGCCCAGCTCTGGCAGTCTTTAGCTTTTTGACTCTGGGGCCAGCCATTTAACACTTAAAATTTTAGTTTCTTCACCTGAAAATGGAGTGATGATAATAACAGTCCCTAATTCCTAAGATGCTGAGAGAATTCATGACCCCGCACGGACACTGCCCAGCAGTCACTAGTGGAATCAACACTGAACATCATGAATTTTCTGTCCACAGCCTTTGTCCACGTCTAAATTCAAGTTGTTTCTTTCTAAATGATTGGTAACAGATTTGCTATATTCTCTCTTTTCCTTTAGGTCTGCTTCTGCTGCTGTATTTAGAAAGTCCTCCCCAGCATCATCTTCATTCTCTTACACTTTCACTTTTACACTGAAATCATTATTTCCCTTGCAATTCACTTTAGCAGGAGCTCTGAGCAAAGACTTTTAATTTTTTTCTTAGTGTGTAGCTGGCTGTAACCAAAAAAAAAAAACCTGTATAGAATATTCTTCTCCCTGCTAATCGGAAGTGCCTCTTTTATCTTACACTAATTCTCATGTGTCCTTTGTTCATTTTTACATTTTCTCTTATGCTTCACTGATCTCTTTATTTCTGCCTCAGTACCACACTCTTTTAACATCTCATAGGTTTATAATATCATCTAGAAATATGCGTTTTATACCACCCACCCCTCTGCCAGCATTAGTCTGCTTTCAAAACTCCCATGGTTATTCTCACCCACATATTCTTCCAGAATATATTAGAAATGTCAACTTTTGCCAGCCTTACTTATTGTCCCTTCTAGCAAAACCCCACCTACAGCACCAGCTCAGTGGGCAGTAGAGCATCTGACCTCACTCATCCTGTTCCTGCTGAATGGACCAAGGTCTGGTCAGTGATGGTCAGTGACATGCAACTTATTTTTTGTTGTTTTTATTTATTTTTAGAGAGAGGGGAAAGAGAGAGGGAGAGAAACATCACTGTATGAGAGAAACATCGATCAGTTGCCTCTCATACGCCCCCAGTCAGGGACCTGGCCACAACCCAGGCAAGTGCCCTGCCTGGGAATCAAACCAGTGACCTTCTGGCTCACGGGCCAGTGCTCTATTCACTAAGCCACACCAGCCAGTGCAACAAGCAATTTATAAAGGGAGAACTAGGCCAATCAGAATTCAGAACAAGGAACTGTGCTGGGCTGGGTGCTGGAGCCAAGCTAAATGGGGGATGGGGAGGGATGAGGGGATGGCAAGGGTAGGGATTGGGATGGGGAGGTGGGAGGGGTGCACTCAGAACCAGGGCTGGCAGCCCAGAAAGCAGAGAGATAGAGATGAGAATTGAGACAGAGACACAGAGATACAGAGAGAGAGAGAGAGAGGAGAGAGAGGGCGGGGGGTGTGGGGAGTGCATGAAGATAGACATCGAGACTAAGAGAAGCAGAGACAGAGAGACTTCACATCTGGAGCCTTCCTTTATATCCTTCTAGAAAAGTGTTTTATTCCTAAACTCTTCTTAGTTGCCATTAATATTAAGCTAGTCTTTACCTTTCCAGGATATGTTATTTGAACCAGCGGTCGCAATTCATTAGCTAGGTCAGACATTCTTAACCAGTTACGCCATCCTCCCTGGCATACATGCAAATCTCTTGCAGGGATATATTTCCAGACCCCTGGGTAGGACTCACAGCAGTGGGGAGTCACAATTTTATGGGGTTGTTGTGTCCCTCAGATTATACAGAAATCTGGTGAAGAGCTCAGAACTGGCAACATGGAACCAGCTCTCCTGAAGGCAGCCCTACACTGGAGCTGAGTCCTGGCCACATCCTTTGGGTGGGACTTATGTTCTGCAAGTCTCCATGGTCCACAAACAGCCTGCTGGACACTGCCTGGTCCCTGCAGGCATCTGAGTTGGTAACTCCCACACTAGCGCATAGCCAAGGGAGACTGGGGTCAACAGCGGTTGCATCCATTCGCTGAGCACTCCAGGGAATGAAGACCAGCCTCAGGTAGAAGGGGGAGTGCTCATGCTCACAGCAAACAGGAGTTTTCTTCTGGAAGGCTGCATATACAAGCTGACCCACCTCTAAGTGGTGCCAAGGCATCAAGCATTGGACCTGCAGATTCAGCCCCAATTTGGTACCTGGGTCATCAGAATACGAGAAGCCACATCCTTTCCAGCAGGTGAGGCCTGGACTGGTAGGTGACTCTCAACCTAGTATAGGATTCAGTGCACTGTGAAGAGGCAGTCAGTGGGTGTGTAAACGGTGAGAAGGCTCCAGGTCAAGTTGTCTGGATTCAAACGCCACCTCCAGCACTTGCTAGCTCTGCCCCTTGGCCACACGCCTGAACTCTCCACACTTCAGTTCCCTCTCTGGCAACTACTGACAACAATAATACTGACTCCCTGGGATTGTTACAGTGACTGAACTACTTAAAACCTTTAAAACGAGGGTCCCGGTTCGATTCCCAGTCAGGGCACATGCCTGGGTTGCAGGCCAGGTCCCCGTGAGGGCCATGTGAGAGGCAACCATACATTGCTGTTTCTCTCCCTCTCTGTCTCCCTCTCTTCCCCTCTCTCTAAAAATAAATAAAAATAAAATCTTAAAAAAAAAAAAAAAAAAAACCTTTAAAACAGTTGCTTGCCACAGAGCTGGCACTCAATACCTAGCAGGCACTCAGCTATTGTTATTAATTACAAATTATTGCTGATCAGAGCATCCTAGGTCCACAGAGTCATAACCTTTCCCAGTAAACCCCACATGTGTTCCTGCTTCTTGAACTTCAGTCTGGATTTCCTGTGCCAATTTCCTCCACTGAAGCGATAAGCCATTCATTTGTTTATCCATTTATTCACCAAATATTTATCAAGCACCTTGCATGTGTCAGGTGCCAGATGAGTGAAATCAGATACGTGGTCTGCCCTTCCTGGGCTCTCAGCCCAGCTGGAAGGAGACAGCAAAAAAGGACAAATAAATATATGCTTTCAAGCATTGGAAAGGGGAAGCTCAAGGGGCTTAGTGGTTTATAGCGAGGGATTCAGCTGCACAAAGAGGTCTGGGAGCCCTCCGTGTGGAAGTGCTTTCAGCTACGATCCGATGGCGGGGGGGGAGTAACTGGGGGTGAAGCCACCTGGCTGGGGCTCTCTGTGCAATGCAGCTGCATAGGATCCTGCTCAAACCTAGGTGGGCCTGCCTGACACCACCCCCGCTCCAAATGTCTGGCTCCCGGCTTTGGCTCCAGTCCCCATGCCCTGTCCCCAGCTCAGACCCCTCAGCCATGAGACCCTGGGCCCCATGGGAAGGAATTTAGTAGAGGGATCATCAGTCAGACTCTTAAAGCTAGACCATTCAAATTCAATCCTAGCGCTGTTGCTTCCTACTCATGCAGCCTTGAACAAGTTATTTAAGCCAAATGAGCCTTGATTTTCTCACCTTCAAAATGAAGATAAGAACTGTCATGTGACAAGACACTACAGAAGAGTAGCCTGCACTGCCAGGCCAGGCTGCCTGGGATTGAATCCCAACTCAACGATTTCCTAGCTGGGTGACTTAGGGCAGGTTACCTAACCTCTCTGTGCTTCAGTTTCCTCATCTTTAAGGTAAAAACAATAATAGAACTAAATCCTCATAGGACTATGAGAATTTAATGAGTTAAGATTTTTAAAAGGCTTAGCACTCTGCCTGGCACTCAGTAAAACACTATACAAGTGTTTGCTGAATATAATAAATAAATGCTTCTGCTTTCTCGATTTGCAAAGATTCATGAAGTCAATCTTGATTGGTTTCATAATTCCTGAGGAAATCATGATTATTACATTGTGCTTACTAGCACAGCGACTGGCATGCGGTGTGCACCTGATAGAAGTTAACTGAAAAGAAAAACTACATCTGTGATCTTGGGCAAGTCACTTCCATGCTCTGGTCTCAGTTCCCCCTTCAGAAAACAAAGGGGTTAAGCTGGGCATTCCCCAGGGGCCTTTCAAGTTCTGACAAACCTGGGTGGTCCAGGCTGTTCACAGTGCAGCCCTGCCTTTTCCTGTGGCGGCCACAAGGTGAATTTGCTGCTCACAGTGTACAGCAGTGGGTTCAAGGAGCAGTCACACTGCCACAGGTCACACTCCCGAGTTATAAATGAATCCTCCCGTCACCCACAAAACAAGCCCCATCCCCTTCCCTGGCCGCCCCTCCTTTCCCCACAGCACCATCAGTCAGCTAAGGGACAAGGGACATAGCCTGAGCCTCTCTCTCCCTGCTGAGTGGGGGTTTGCCCAAACGCAAGACCAAGGCCCAGGCTTACTCAACGTGCACAGATGCTGCCAGCTTGATTTCTGGATGCAGCACAGCGACCAGCTTCCTGACCGCTCCCTCTGCCCTGGCACGCCCTCACACACCCAAATCTCCATTTCAGAAGAACAGAAACCACCTTCATGCAGAAGGACAGGAAGGAAGCTGCAGGGTCACCATCAACACCTGGGACTCTGGACACCACCAGCCCATACAGGTTCTGACCCTAATGATCCTAAACACTAGACACAAGACCCACAGAGACAAGGAGCCGAAGGAGGAGGACGAGGTCTGGCAGGCCTGCCCCACACCCCTCACCAAGGACATCGCGTGGACACCGCCATGCTCAACAGAGTAGCTGAAGAGTTACCCTGTGCCTCGCACCGTCCGTACTGTGGGTGTGAAGGGGTCAAACAGCAGACGCCGACCCAGCTTTAGGGACCTAGAATGCCAATGGTGGGGTAATAATAGTGGTGATTGTTATTACAGTGACAGCTATTTCAGGCCAGGCGCTATTCTAAGAAGTTTACAGTTAATTACCTGACTTGACCCTCATTGAATAAGGTTTATTATTATTCTCATTTCACAGGAGAAAACTGGGGCACAGAGAAGTTAAGTGAGTTGCTCAAGGTCACACAGTGATTTGGATCCAGAATCTGGACGCTTTGTCACCATGTCACCCCCCTGAGATGTGTGACAGCACAAAGAGGTACGTGGTGTTCTAGGAGTGCAAAACGGTGGGACTGACATGGTCAGGGAGGTCAGAGAGGGCTTGCCCGGGGAGAAGATGAGGAGCTGAAGCCCAGAGGGTGAGGGAGAACAACAGGGCTCTCAATCCAGGGTGCACACTGAAGTCAATGGGGAGGCTGGGATCAGCCAGAGACTTGATTTGTCTACCTTGGGCTCAGGCACCAGTATTTGCTTATCATTTTCATGAATGATTCAGATATGCAACCAGGACCGAGGTTCACTGAACTCGAGGAGACACAGAGAGGAGTTGCCCAGAGTTGGGGCAGCACATGCAGATGCCTAGTGGTGGGCGGCTGCGGGGCACGGGAGAGTGAGAGGAAAGCTCCGGGTGGGGAAGGGAGTGGCCCGGAGGGGCTGGAGGGGGGCGGGCCCACAGCACTCAGGCCCCTCACGAGTGGGGCAGCCACCTAGTCCGTCTTCCACAGGGGGCTCGAGAGCGACACAGGCATGAGTGCTTTGGGACTCCGATGCGACGGAAGGGCCAGGTCTGCTCATGCGCAAGCTTGGCAGAGGGGCACGTGTGATGATCCTGCTTATAAGCCATGCCAAGGAGCATTTCTCTAATACATAATTTAATGTGTTTTAGTGGGAAACTCACAGGAACTGCGCAGAAGACAGACAACATTAGAAACATGGACTTGCACATAGGACAACTCAGCTGGAAAAGTACACTGGGGCGGAATCCACAGTGTGGTAAAGATGCCATGAACACCATTTAGTTGCTATCAACAAGAAATTTACTTTTAAAAATTCCAAATGTTGGCACTGTCTACAAAAATTTAACAGGTTTATTTATATCGTCATAAAGTTGAGCTGCTAAACCGTGTTCACTGAGACTCTGTGACTTGCATCAATGCTGTGTGTCCCCATATTCACAGTAAAACAATTCGCACACAGATGGAAACAGAAAAATTGCCAGTACCTGGTTTCTGCCCCCTATTTTCCACTTGCAATCAAGTACTTAGGTACTTCTTGAACCCGTGGAAAAAAATATCTAACATTCAGAACTACCAATTATAGGAAGATAATTTTTTTTTTCTTTTTTAAGGAATGAAATATTGGGCCCTGGTCGGGTGGCTCAGTTGGTTGGAGCTTCATCCTGTACACCAAAATGTTTCTGGTTCAATTCCTAGTCAGGGCACAGACCTGGGTTGCAGGTTCGATCCTTGTTCAGGGTACATATGGGAGGCTACAAATCAATGTTTCTCTCCCACATCAATGTCTGTCTGTCTGTCTCTCTCTCTCTCCCCTTCCTTTCCTCCCTTCCTCCCTTTCACCCTCTCTCCCTCCCTCCCTCTCTTTCTATCAAAAATCAATAAACATATCCTTGGGTGAAGATTTTTTTTAAAAAATAATGAAATGTCTCCCATCATAGTGGATTCTTAAGCACGATCTCCACATATGCGGCATGAGAGCTGTACGTCTTTTGTCATAACTGTTACACGTTTGGCATGGACGGCACACAGGCTGCTGTCTTCAAACGGCCAACCAGACAGGATTCACTTGCCTCCTGCAAAGCACCAATAGCTGCGCTCTGGACATGCAGGTCTATTTTGAAGTCCTGAGCAATTTCTCACACCAGATGCTGGAAAGGAAGCTTGCTAATCAAAAGTTCGGTGGACTTCTGATGATGTCTAAGTTCATGAGGAGCCACAGTGCCTGTCTTGTAATGATGAGGTTTCTTCAGCCCTCCAGTAGAGAGCGCACTCTTGCAAGCCACTTACTTCCTCAGTGCTTCACTACTGGTGGGTTTGCTGGCAGCCTGCTCTGTCTGAGCTATGGCTAAAGACCCTTTTTCTTAAGCCCCTTCTCCTTCCGCTGGAGCTGGGCTAGGCAGAGGCAGTACTGCACTCCAGCAAGTATTGACTTTGTCGCAAGAGCAATGGGAAACCACTGACATATCTTCAGGAAGGACAATGACATACTCACGTCTGGTTTTCAGAAAGATGACTCCACAGGAGTGTGGAAATGCCAGGCTGGTGAGGCAGAGAGGAGTCAGGGAATCAGGACAGGAGTCTAGACCAAGTTTCTCTCCATGAGGATGAAAAAGTAGGTAGCAGCATATCGTGGTGGTTAACAGCAAACTCTAGAGCCAGGTCAAGTTCAAATCCAGACTCTGCTTATTAGTCATGTGACTTAGCAAGTTGGATAACTTCTCTGCCTCAGCTTTCTCCTCTATAAAATGGGTATAAGAGAGCATCTTTCTCAGAGGGTGAGGATGCCATGAGTTAGAGTATGTAAGTCACTTAGAACAGTGCTAACGTATGGTAGCCACATAAGTGTTAGCTATCATTATGTCAGAGGTACAATAGGATTTGGCAATGGAGAGATATGCAAGCAGGGAATGTCTGGGAGCACAGAGAAAGAGGCCCCAAGAATTCTCCATTGCTCAGTGGGACTTTGCAGATCCACAGTTACAGGGTGAAGAGGATGAAAGACAGAAAGTTGCATGAGGAAGGGTTACGATGCAGAACTAAGAAACAGAATCAAGGATGGCGGTGAGATAGGTGGGAGTGGAGTCCACATCCCTCTACCCACTGGTAAAACACCCAGCCAATCTTCTGAGGTACAGCCAACAGTATTCCAGCATATATGAAGATTGGAGACCAGAATTATACAGGACATTGAATGATCAGACAGTAAGGAGAGTGCTTTGGGACAATAAGGTCCCTGGGACCAGCATGGTGACCAGGGCGGGCAGCAGCTCCAGGCCCAGCACCTGCCGGGTCTGCTGCAAGATTCTTGGGAGAGAGCCAGGTTGGGCTGTGTGAGAGGCCAGGTGCTTGTTTGGACTGGCAGGCCTGAATAGGAGGAATTTTTCAAAAGGAAAAATAGAAAAAAGAGGCACTCCACGGCTGTTTGGGGAATTCTCCACAGCAGCCATCTGCCTCCTACGCCCCTGCCCCCCGCAGTCCCAGGGTCGGTGCATGCCCAGTGATCAGCAGCCCAGGGCAGCCCGCCTGCGCACACTCCAGAAGAACCTGGAAGGTGAACAACCAGTGGCCCCCGACCCAGAGGCAGCTCACCCAAGCCCAATCCAGGAGAATTGGGGACTGTGTGTACCCAGTGATGTGTGGCCTGGCAGCAGCACGCCCACACTCACTCCAGAAGCACCCGGGGTGGTGTACACAGGTATGCAGAGCTCACACCCCAGGCGGGGACAAAGCGAAGGGCCTCCTCCCACCCAGCCCTGCCAAATGATTCTGTAGGAGAAAGGAAGAAGTGCCCTGCAGTGGGGAGCTGCAGTCCGCAGAAGACTTGACTCAGTGGGGGGCTAAACTACCTGGAAGGGGCGCCGAGAGTCCCTAGCATCTAGGCCAGCAAAGAGCAAGAAGGCAGTGTGTTAGTTGCCCCTAATTGGTGCACCTCAAGGACAGCACAACTGGTGGACTAGAGGCCTAGGCTGGGCGCAGAAGGGCACCTAGGAACTGGGCTGGAGGATGGACAGCAGCGAAGAGGGCCTCTCAGGAAGGGAGAAAAACAAAACCAATACCTTCCTAGCCTGAGGTAGCCAGGAAGACCAGAAGAACAGGCCTGACCGGTTTAAAGCCTGCAGAAGGGTTGTTTTTTTTTAATTCCTTCTTCCTGTCTGTCCATCTTTCCTTTTTTATTCTTTCTTCCTCCCTTTCCTGTATTAGTCCTTGTTCCTTCCCTCTTTTATTTTTTATCTTTTTTTTAATTTAACAATTTTTCTTTTAATTCCTTCTTCCTTTCTTTCCTTCTTTCTTTTTTATTCCTCCTTCCTTCCTTTCTTCCTTTCCTTTTTTATTCCTTCTCCCTTCCTTCCTCCACACCTTTTTTTTTCCCTTCTCTTCTTTTCCCACAGGTGAGATATTAAAACCTGGAGTTGTGAAAAGACTAGAGTTAGACCCAAACAGGGGTCATCCGAAAAAGACAGTGAGACAAATTTCACTTTGCCACTCCAGAGAACTTGCAAGGTGGAAGCTGTGAACACCAGGACACTTGCTGGAAGAGGAAATCCACCAAAAAAAGGAACCACCAACAGAAAACAACGGAAGAAGGTGAAGGAGGTACTGGAACCCACATTAACCTCAATCCAGAACCGACTTGGAAATACAACCAATTGGTGGAGAAATTACCCACAATAAACAACTGAACAAGAGTGAGAGAGAAGCCTCAAAACCTTGTTCACACAGAAGAATCAGCTTCAACACAACCTGTCCACACCTGCACAACAGAATACAAGGCGTGGTGGGCAGAGTGACCCTCAGTTAACGAGCTGCAGGAAAGGACCCACCAAAGAAAGACCCAACAACAATCAAAACCCAAAGACATACAGAGAGCCAACATAAACGACAGTCCAAGACCAGAGAGCTCAGGAGATTAAGGAGACTGCACCACTCAGTCTCACAGATCTTCTACCATAGAAGTTCATACCATAAACCCAGGGAGTCAGAACAGATCAATTTAAGAAACAGAGGCTAACAAGAAAAGTCTCAAAAACAATGGGAAGACAAAGAAACAATCCCCAAATGAAAGGAAAGGAGGAAGGCCCAGAAAGAATGGTAAATGAAACAGAGGCAAGTCAACTATCAGATACTGAGTTCAAAGCATCAGGAAGCTCAATGAGCTCACGGAGAACTACCAGGAACTACAGGGATACTACAATGAACTCACTGCAAACTATATCAACATGAAAAAGGAAACAGAAATAATCGACAAGGGTCAAGCAGAAAAGAAGAATACAATTTCTGAACTGAAGAACACAGTAGAAGGAATCAAAAACAGGCTCGATGAAGCAGAGGACTAGATCAGTAAGCTGGAGGGCAAGGTAGAAAAAAACACCCAGAAAGAGCAAGAAAAGGAAAAGAGGCTCTGAAAGAATGAAGAAGGATTACGGGAAATGCAGTACAATATGAAACGTAATAATATCCGTATAATAGGGATACCAGAAGGAGGAGAAGAAGAGCAAGGGATAGAAAACCTGTTTGAAAACGTAATGACGGAAAACTTCCCTAATCTGATGAAAGAAAAAATCACACAAATCCAGAAAACACAGAAAGTCCCAATCAAGATGAACCCAAAGAGGCCCACTTCAAGACACATCATAATTAAAATGGCAAAATTCCTAGACAAAGAGAGAATCTTAAAGGCAGCAAGGGAGAAACAGGAAGTAACATACAAGGGAGCCCCGATAAGGGTAGCAGCTGACTTCTCAATGGAAACACCCTAGGCCAGAAGAGAATGGCAAGAAATATTCCAAGTAATGAGAACCAATAAAGATAGAGGGCCAAATAAGGAGCTTCCCAGACAAAAGAAGTCTAAAAGAATACACCTCCACCAAACCAGCTCTGCAAGAGATGCTAAAGGGACTGCTTTAAGGAAAGGAAGGAAAAGAGAGAGAGAGGAA